>JARYZH020000551.1:0-132803 GCA_030021035.2 Notholithocarpus densiflorus
TAAGAATTACTCATTTTCAATTCCTATAATTACTATGATTTTTATTTGATTCATAAATTATAGGAAAGTGTAGTTTTTTCAAAACAAAAATAAACAAAAAAAAAAATTTGAAAACCAATAATGATGATGTTAGCTTCCCTACTTTAGGGTTGATATTCCAATTTCTAAAAATCCTTAAATAAAAGACTTTGGCCAAAAATCCTCAAACAAAAGACTATGCCCCCCCCCCCCCTTCTCCTGAAGTTCGAATCCTATTTCTATCCCTACAAAGAATTGATAATGAAAGATATGGTGAATATGTGTGTGATGTGTGATAAACCCTAATCTAGAACATGTTAACTGAATTGAAAACCCTAATTCTAAGAGCAACCTAGATCTAGCCATGTTAACAGTCAAGACCATGTGAAGAGCTAGAAAAAAAAAAGCATGCTTGAATCTAATATTGAATCTATGAACCAAAATTTAATATATAAAAAATCCTAGATCTAGGATGCAAGAACATGTGATTTTAGTATTATAAATCAAAAGTATGGAAACATATTTACAATTAGGAGAAACCCTAGTTCTAAACATGTGAACATACTATTTGAATTAAAAACTCTAGAAACATAGAAAATATGAAAACCTAACCAAAACCTAGATCTAGCATAATAAATAAATAAGAACTAGCAGAGACCGTGAAGATAAATCATGCTTGAATCTAAAAGCTAAGGCATAATTAAAAGGAGAAGGTTAGAAACCTTACCTATGTGCACAGCACTCCGAGCTAGACGGCACCTCAAGAGGGAAATAGAGAATTTTGAACTTCTGAAGTTTCAAAGGGATTTTTTGTGTCCTAGACTAGAGGGGGGGGGGGGGGGGGAGGAGGGGTATTTATACTAGGAGTGAGGGAGCTAAGGTTAGATCTTTAGGCAATATGTGACTTCAGAAAATTAGGTTTTATGAGCAAAAAAATCGTAGAGGCCAAGTCAAACTAAGTAAGAAGCAAGTTGAACTTGAAAAAGAAGTAATTCTGGAAGGTTCTAACATAAGTGCTGATCGGCACTTAATTCCAGATTCTTCCCTTTTTTGTTTCGACTATTTCCGTTTTCAATTCAAACTTGATTTCCTCCAAATTTTTATTTTTTATTTATGATTTTCATGGTCATCAAGTTCAGCAAAGTAATTCCAAATATGTCTAATCAATTAATTAATTATTTAATTAATCAACTTTTATTTCTTTTGCAAAGAATCAATAAATGCTTAGACTCAGATTAGATTTAGTGCATGCAACCGTATCAATCCTACTCTCAGCCAATAAGATCACAACACATCACCTAATTAAATTGGACTAAAAATAGGACAATTATTCTAGGATAATAGCCAAATGCTCAAGCAACTCTAGACTTGTTAGCCAAAAAAAGAAGGAAAAAAAGAAAGGATAACAATGTTTCAAAATTAGTATAAACTAGTCGCTAACCCGTGCGATACACGGGAAAACTATTGATTATGAAAAAAAATCCAATAATGAATGAAGAATTTAAGCTATTACTTAAAAAAAAAAAAAAAAAAACAATGAATGAATGAAGAGTTTAAGCTATCACCTATGCAATTTTTTTTTTGTGCATTTCAGTTAGACTTTAGACAATAATAATATGGTTATTACTTCTATTATTTTTGGGCTGAAATAAGTTTTTTTTTTTTTTTTTTTTTCCTGAATTGAAATAAAATTATTTGTTTACTATTTTTTTTATGTCAGAATTTATTTACTGTTATTGTTGAGCTAAAATATTTAAAAATGATTATTTGATTATTTATTTAAAAGAAATATTTTTATAAAATGATGTAATGACAGTTTTGTGAATAAAAAGGCATGTGATGGCATTGTAAAGGAAGTACCTTCCTAGAAACTTCCTTTCTACCCCTCCCAAGTGTCATAAATGTCATCTCATTTTTTTCTTTTTTTTAAAACTCTTTTCATTCCTCTTTTCAGACTACTTAAGCGTCTACAAATCTATATAACACTCCTCCTTTGTCTCATCTTCTTCGCTCAACTTTTTTTTTTTTTTAAATCGGTTTTCTTTTCTAACGTCCGCACCATCAAATCCAAAAGAAGCTACTCAGTGAAAACACATTCTTCATTTAGCTCAAAAATTCATATTCTGTTTGGAATGACGAAATTTCAGCCGGAAAGCCGGTACAGGCCGAATTTTGGAACATAATAGAATAGTGGGGTTACCTATACCATGGTTTTGAAATCCGGACCGTTCAAAGAACCGGAGAAAGAAGATGTTCAAGATTTTCGAGGTCAGACCAAGGTCGAACCGTGATGATGTCATAATTAATTTAATAGTTATTTAAAATATAGATAAATTAATAAATTAATATAAATAGAAAAACTAACTAAAATAATTTAAATAAATATAAAGACCATCATTCAAATATATTTTCTATATCATAACTTTCATTATGATATATCAAAAATCAATGGAATAATATTATTAATTGTTAAAAATAATAGTTAAAAAAAATTATTAGTTTACATTATACTATCAAGATAAAATAGATTTATATTATAAACAAAATGAATGTCTATAACGTTATATATTTTTATGCAAATATATATAATATTGTACACTTTTTTTATATATATTTATGTAATATTATACCAATTTAATCTATAATATAAATCCTAATTTACAATAACAGTACATGAGTGGTTGTTGAGAAGAACAGTACATGAACTTAATATGCGAATATGTGGGTTTGTACTACCAATAAATAATGCAATTAAATATTTAAATGTCCTAGAAAAAACGCAATTAAATGAAAAAAAGTTTAAAAAGTTTAAAAGCAAATGAATGGTAGAAGCGTGGCCACATGTCCATCTTTTTCGTGGGGAAGGGGTAGTGTCTGCCATATTGGTAGACAGCTTTATTGGAAAAGAAAAAATCTAGACTTTTGATTTCTTTTGGTTTTGGGCACCAGTGACAGAAGAAGAAAGGAAACGCCAAAGAAGCAAAAGAAGAATAAACGCAGAAGAACGGAGAAGAAGGAAAAATTGGAAAAGAGAAAGAGTTGATCGGGTTTTTATAAGGAAGGAGAAGGAGTATCGGGGAGAAATAGTTATTAAAATTAGAATTTTTGTTTTATAATATTGATGTTTTAAAAATAATAATAACGTGAAAAATTGTGCAAATTTTAAAAGTTTCGATTTTATATATATATAATTCAAAAATTTATATTATTTTATCGAAATTACATCCATCACATTCATGATTAGTTTATAACAATTTCGTTGAAATATGGATAATAATTTACACACTTTTATGCTTTTTAAAGTACAGTGATTCTTTCATTTAGAATACCTCGGCTCTGGTATAAGGAGACAGATGGCAAAAAGGACCACAATTATACTAGATAGGGACATGCTTGAATAACCTTTTACAAGTCTTCCAAATTCAGAGGATAAAACTCTACATTTTGTTGTTATTGTTGTTATAACAATAACAATAATTAAGTGGAAACTTTTTATTTGCAATATATTTATATTACTTGTATTCATTGAGCAATCAAGACAAATTTTATTATATAAATTTGATGAACATTTTTCTTAAAAAGTAAAACTTCCTTTCAATAAACATAAAATGTTCCAAAATACTTTAAAAAAAAATTATGTTACCTTAAATTGATCGATCTATTTTGATTTGAGTGTCTTTTATTTGTTCAGTAGTAACTTGTCTTTTAGGGTAAAATATCTTTGTAAATAATACTAGCCTCATATTAATGGGATTCTTACTTGTAATTTGTACAATTTTTATATTTTAATATACACACTTGGTATGAAGATCATGTTGACAATAGTAAATGTAGAGTTTACCCAGTAAAATATAGGAGTCTTCAAATATGTATTGTAGCCTGTTAAGTTAGCTATCTAACATAAAAGTGAGGCAAACCACTGCGTTATTCAGGCTAGATAGTTGTTTTTGAAAGTTAATAAAAGGATCAATACAAATTGTTACAACTATTTAATCAAATTACAAATTACACCATTTAACTTTGATCTAAATTTAATTCATTCTCCTAACTTCATTTTGTTAATTGAGTCCTCTAAGTTTCAAATTTATTAAATTAAAGCCCTTCATTTCTTAAAAAAAAAATTTAATTAAAATATTTACCAATTGAAAAGAACTCATTAATCATAAATAAAAAAGGAAAAAAAAATAGATCTGCTCCCAACAAATACATATACAGATTCATTTGAACTATACAAAAATATTCTACAAAAATTTCTTTAAAGTTGTTTTTTTTTTTTCAAAAACAAATTAAAGAAAGAACACAAGATTTCAAATCAACCTCAAAACCACCAAACGAAGAGAGATATCCCATATAAGATCAGACAAAGAGCTCAAAACCACAGAACTCAACCTTAGATCCACAAAAATCCAAACTTGACAACCTAGAGAGAGAGAGAGAGAGAGAGAGAGAGAGAGAGAGAGAGAATACCCAAAATGTAGACAATTTTAGCATCGAAACCCAACACAACACAATGGATAGCCACTCGATTTTATTTCACAACTAATCCTTGGGCTAACGAGGACGAATCACTAAAATGGATGTGGATCTTCATCATCAATGGGTGGAAATCGGTGAAGGAAAATGATAGATCTTCATTCCTTCTTAAGCAAATTAAGGTTTTTAATTGAGTAAAACTAGGTTTTTCTTATATGTCGTTTTGATTATTATTATCTTTTATCCAGTATGATGGTGATGTGGCAATTTTTTGACAACGCCAGACATGCCAAAGGAGTTTAAATTGGGTTCGAAGAAGGAGAAGGACCCAATTGGTTCTAATTGGGTTAGAAGAGCGGTGGTAATTGATGGAGCTCATCATAGGTGAAATTGTCGAAGAGTGGGGGATATATGAGAGACTGCGCCCCTGACCCAAACCCTAAAGAATTAGGTTTTGGCACTTGGCCGATGCGAATGGGGTGGGGTCATGTTATTTTCTCTCAAGAGACCGTGGAGAGGATCCTACTGTTATTATTCTCCCTCCTAAGTCAAGGGTTTTACAATGGATTTGTCACTTGTTTAATTGGAAAAATAAGAAAATCTAATTGAAAAAGTGAATCGTTTTATTGATAAATTGAAATTGTACATCTATTTGATAATAACTAAAAAGTTATAATGCTTTGGTCCTAATACAATCTATTGTAAAATACAATGCTTTGTTTGTTGGTAAAACATAGTTTGTATCGCATACAAAACATACGCAGCAGAAAATTAACGAATCTACTTCATTCGCAATTGATAACATGTACTATGTAAATTTCAGAGTTTAAGAACAAGAGAGCGTACATTGGTGCAGCGAAATTTAAAACCAAAGATTAGAAGTACTTGAGAACACTTTTAATCTTCATTCCAATTCCACTTATGCCCAAGAAGTGTGGTCTCTCAATCAGTTTATATGTATGTGTTCAAGGGAGAATAAGAGAGTGGCTTACACTCACATACACACTAATAGTGAACCAAAAATTAGACCATCTCCAGTTCGTCCACAGTGTCATCCAAGACACTATGTTACCAAATGCAAGACGGTCATCCAGCATGAAGTCACCTGGATGACTGCCCAACACTTAGAAATTTTCAGAGTGAATCTATATCCAAAAGCTTATATTTCAGACCACGTTTTACTATTCTGAAGTAGGAGCAAAATCCTTATTCATCGCTTTAACTTCCCACTAAGTTCTTAACTTCTTATAGCAGTTGTAGAAGTTAAGTCTAAAACTTCTAACTTCCATCTACGTTGAGGAAGTTACTAAACAAGCAACCACTCCAAAACTCACTATAAAAGGACTCAGTCATATCAAATTAAGGTAAGTTCTCACCACTCATAGAGTTGGAATTCTTGATTTCAAGAGAGAAAACTAACTTAAGCATCGGAGGGTTCTTGGCCGGTTCACCCCAGACACCTTTGATCTTGTGCTTCTTTCTTTTCAGGCCTTCCAAGCAATCATAAGACCATTGAAACCCGGAGCATTCAGCCTACTGATTTTTTGTGCATCATCAGTTGGTGCCGTTTGTGGGAAAGTTAAATTTGTGCTTTGCAATTTATCTTTCTTTGACAAAAGGCTGTATGGTCTGAACAAGGTCAATGACCACTAGTCCAGGCCACTAGGAGAGTGGAAACGCTTCCAGCTACCCCAATCGTGCTTAATAGTCTGCACCTACTGTGCAATCGCCTTCCATCCAACAAATGCAATCCATGGTAGCCGCCATGGCAGAGTTAGCCCGTCAGAATCAAGAGTTAACTCGGGAGATCAATCAAAGAAGGCAACGTCATGAACAGTGTGTGGAAGGGCAAGCTCAGAGTCAAGAAGCTAGATAAGGAGAAAATGTTGAGTGTGAGAATCACTCAAGGGGTACCACTTCACGTAAGGTGCCACACTTGGAAAAGGAGATGGATCAGATGAAGAGAGCTATGGACGAGATGAGGGAAAATATGAGAAGGACGAATCATGTAGATGATTTAGTTCATCGAATTGATTCTCCTTTCATAACGTCCATCAATAGTCATCCCCTACCTTCCAAGTTCAAGATGCCTACGTTGGACTCATATGATGGAATGCGTAACCCATGTAATCACATTGCTACCTTCAAGACCACGATGCACCTTCAAGAGGTTCCGGACGAGATAATGTGTAGAGCCTTCCCAACCACCTTTAAGGGACCAGCACGAGTGTGGTTTAGTAAGATACCTTCATATACTGTTAGTTCCTTCGAGGAGTTGAGTAAGTTGTTCATCAATAACTTCATTGGAGGTCAAAGGCATAAGCACTCCTCATCCAACCTACTGATTATAGAGTAAGGAGATAATGAAAGTTTGCGGTCCTTCATCACCCGTTTCAATAGGGAAGCCTTGACGGTGGACGAGATGGATGACAAGCTGCTGTTAGCAGCCTTCCACAATGGAGTTAGTTCAGATTTATTCATCCACAAGCTCTATGATCAAGAACCATAGACCATGGTTGAACTCGTCCATTCAACCCAAAATTTCATGAATGTAGAAGATGAGATCATTGCCAAGAAGAGGAAGAGAGCAGAACAGATGGAAGCGGAACTCCCATGTCATTCTGAACAAGGCCCTCATCCAAAGATTGCCAGGATGGGAGAGAAGAAGGATAGAGACAATAGGAAGGCAGGTTCGTCTTTAGGATGAAGTCTGCATTACACGCCCTTAAACGTTTCACTTGATCAAGTACTTATGCAGATCAAGGACGACCCATCTTTGAAGTGGCCAGAGAAGATGAAGGGAGATCTTGATAAGTGCAATAAGAACAAGTATTGCCGCTTCCATAGAGATCATGGTCATAACACGAACGAATGTTATGACTTGAAGTAGCAAATTGAGAATCTCATCAAGCAGGGAAAGTTAAGGAATTTTCTTGGACAAGATCATAAGGATGAGAAGCTGAAGGGGAAGGTAGAAGAGCCATCATGGCCCCCACTTGGAGAAATAAGAGTTATTGTAGAAGGAACTTCAGTAAGACGATCCTTTAAGTTAAGGAAGACCTACTTGAAGGTGGTGCAAAACGTCCAACTCTTTGGACGACTACCAAGGACTGAAGGGGTAGACGAGCAGGCTATCACCTTCACAGACAAGGATGCTAGAAGGGTCCATCATCCATATGATGATGCGATCTTCATAACCTTGCTCATTGCAGACTACACAACTAGAATGGTTCTAATAGATAATGGGAGTTCAGTAGATATCCTATATTATCCCGCCTTAAAGTAGATGGAAGAGATCAACTTCGTCTAGTGAACGCACCCTTAGTTGGGTTCGGAGGAATAAAGGTACAACCAGTGGGCACTATTACTCGACTCGTCGTGGTAGGGGCATATCCACAGTAGATAGCTAAAGAAGTGAATTTTCTTATCGTAGATTACTCGTCTTCTTACAATGCCATCATTGGACGACCAACTCTGAATAATTGGAAGGCAGTGACATCCACCTACCACCTATCTGTCAAGTTTTCAACAGATTATGGAATAGGACAAAGTGTAAGGAGATCAGTTAGCAGCTAGAGAATGCTACTTAGCCATGTTGGCTATGGACAAGCATGTGCAGACGATGAATATAGAAGAAAGAAGGGTTGCTGCAGAACCCACTGAAGTACTGGAAGACGTTCCTTTAGACGAAAGTAACCTTAAGAGGCTTACCAGAATTGGAGCAAGCATGGAAGAGCAAGGACGAAGCAAGACCTCTTTTAGTTCTTAAGGAAGAGCATTGATGTTTTCGTGTGGAGTCATGAAAACATGCCAGGGATTGACCAAAGTGTTATTACCTATCGTCTGAATGTGTATCTTTCCTCCAAGCCCCTTCGTCAGAAGAAGAGGGTCTTCGCTCCTGAATGAGATAATGCTATCAAGGAAGAGATCCAAAAGTTAACTACGGCAAAGTTTATTCGGGAAGTTTATTACTCGGATTGGTTAGCTAATGTGGTGATGGTCATGAAGGCTAATGGCAAATGGAGGATGTGTGTGGATTTTACCGATTTAAACAAGGCTTGTCCTAAGAATAGCTATCTATTGCCATGTATTGGCCAGCTGGTAGACTCAATAGCGGGTCATAAATTGCTAAGTTTCATGGACGCCTTCTTAGGTTATAACCAGATAAGGATGGACGAGGTAGATTAAGAGATGACATCCTTCATTACCAATCAAGTTTTGTTTTACTACAAAGTGATGCCCTTCGGATTGAAGAACGCGAGGGCAACCTATCAGAGGCTAGTCAATCATATGTTTCATCCACAAATAGGACAAAATGTAGAAGTATATGTGGATAACATGTTGGTGAAAAGCTTAGACGAGAAGAAGCATCTAGACGACCTTCAGAAGACTTTTGACACGCTTAGACGATATAACATGAAGCTAAACCCAAGCAAATGTGCCTATGGAGTTTCGTTAGGAAAATTCCTAGGGTTTATGGTTTCACATAAGGGAATCGAAGCAAATCCTGATAAGATCCAAGCAATAATGAACATGGAGCCACCAAGGAATATCAAGGAAGTCTAGTCTCTCACTGGACGAGTTGTCACCCTTAACAGGTTTGTCTCAAAGGTTTGTCTCAAAAGCTACTGACAAATGTTTGCTATTTTTCAAGGTTCTCAAGAAGGCGTTTGAATGGACGGACAAATATAACGGCTCCTCTGCTAAGCCCGTCTATACCAGGTGAGGAATTGTATTTGTACTTAGCAGTGTCCGCATATGCAGTGAGTTCAGCATTAATCAGAGAAGAAGGGAAGATACAGAAGCCAGTTTACTATACAAGCCGAGCGCTAAGGGGAGCAGAGGGATGATATCCTATGATGGAAAAGTTGGCCTTTGCACTGATAACAACTTCTAGGAAGCTAAGGCATTACTTCCAAGCTCATGTCATCAATGTCTTGACAGATCATCCACTCAAGAAGGCAATGAACAAGTTGGAAGTTGCAGGACGACTGATCCAATGGGCCATAGAACTTAGTGAGTTTGATATCAAGTATCAACCAAGAAGTGCGATAAAGGCTCAAGCACTGGCAGATTTCATTGCAGAACCATGGTGATCTAGACGAGGTGGATGAAGCTAAGAAGTGGGTTGTCTATGTAGATGGTTCGTCCACACAATATGCAGGAGGTATAGGAGTTATACTGAAATCTTCGAAATGGGATAAGTTAAAATATGCAGCTCGTCTACAGTACCAGACGACCAACAACGAAGTTGAATATGAAGCCCTCCTTAAAGGGCTAGAATTGGCCAAGTCCTTAGGGGCAAAGTCAATAGTTGTCTAAGGAGACTCTCAGTTGATCATAGGTCAAGTGAATGGAACATGTGAAGCTAAGGAAGAATGGATGAAGAAGTATATCAATAAGGTGAAATGGCTTGTTAAGAAATTTAAGGAAGCCAGTTTTCTTCAAGTTTTAAGGGAGGAAAACATGGAAGTAGATGCCTTAGTAAAGGCAGCGTCGGCAGATGGGTCGGTGGACGAGTATGACGAAGTCTAATACATGCCAAGCATAGATCTTCCAGAGGTGCAGCAGATTGAAGGAGAAGAAAACTGAATGACCGCAATAGTGGCTTACCTCAGGGATGGAAGGCTTCCAGAAGATAGGGACGAAGCTAGAAAGCTAAGGATCAGAGTGGCTAAGTATGTCCTCATAGACGAGGTGCTATATAAAAGAGACTTCTCTCAGCCTTACTTAAGGTGTTTAGCTCCAGACAAATCAAACTATATATTGAGGGAAGTTCATGAAGGAGTATGCGAAAACCACTCAGGAGCAAGAGCTCTCGTCCATAAGATCATCTGTGCAGGTTATTACTGGCCGACCATTAAGGCAAATGCTAAGGCTTATGTTAAGGTGTGTGATTAGTGTCAACGCTTCAGTAATATCTCTCGATGTGTGTGTTTACGCGTACGATTTTTGGGTTTTTAGGCGTGTATTATTTGCTTTGATGAGTTCTCTCTATTTTATTATTATTTTGAAGTTGTTGTGGGCCTTGTGGCGTTTATACTTGTCTTTGATCCCGATATGTGATAAGCACATAAAAAGGAAAATAAAATGATGCTAAAATTTTTATTTGTGGTTGTTACTAAATTGATGGAAAACATTTATTATGTATTTATTTAGTATAACTTAGCCATTATCATTTGATTGCTTGAGAGCTATCATCATTATCATTATATTTTTAGACATGTATATCTCCTCTTATGTTATTAATTAGCCAATATTTCAGCAGATGCGTTGATTTAGTAATAGTTAGCTCAATTAGTAAAGTTTCTAATAGTTAAATAAGAGATCTGGATTTTAATCTCTGCCTACACCAAAAATCAATTGGTATCTTAGTCTGATGATAATGAACACAATTATAAGAAGCAGGTGACATAGGTTGAAACTCTGTAAAAAAAAAAATATATATATATATATATTTTGTCAAAAAATTGACATGGGTTTAAACTTTGAACTATAGTTATTAATATATAGAATTTTAAAAGGTTGGGTATAGAATAAAGCGAAAAGAATAAAGCTAAATTTTTATGTATTTAAAATATTAATTACATGATTATAATAGTTAATATGATGTCACTGTTTCGACTATCTATTCCATCCCTTTTGGAAGAATTACTCATTTTCAATTCCTCTAATTACTATGATTTTTATTTGATTCATAAATTATGGGAAAGTGTATTTTTTTCAAAAGAAAAAAAAAATTGAAAACCAATAATGATGATGTTAGATTGCCTACTCTAGTGTTGATATCCCAAATCCTCAAAAAAAATACTATCCCCCCCCCCTCCCCCATAAAGTTCAAATTTTGTTTCTGTCCTTGCAAAGAATTGATAATGAAAGACATGGTGAATATGTATGTGATGTGTGATAAACTCTAATCTAGAACATGTTAATTGAATTGAAAACCCTAATTTTAAGAGCAACCTAGATCTAACATGTTAACAATCAAGAACATGTGAAGAACTAGAAACAAAAGCATGCTTGAATCTAATATTGAATCTATGAACCAAACTTTAATATAAAAAAATAATCCTAGATCTAGGATGCAAGAACATGTGATTCTAGTATTATAAATCAAAATTATGGAAACATATTTACAATTAGGAGAAACCCTAGTTCTAAACATGTGAATTTACTATTTGAATTAAAAACCCTAGAAACACAAAATATGAAAAACTAAGCAAAACCTAGATCTAGCATGATAAATAAATAAGAACTAGCTAAGAATATGAAAACAAACCATGCTTGAATCTAAAAGCTAAGGCATAATTAAAAGGAGAAGGTTAGAAACCTTACCTATGTGCACAGCACTCCTAGCTAGACGGCATCTCAAGAGGGAAAGAGAGAATTTTCAACTTTATGAGTGTCTGAACTAGAGGTGGGAGGGGGGGGGGGGAGGTTATTTATACTAGGAGTGAGGGAGTTACGGTTAGATATCTAGGCAATATGTGACTTTAGAAAATTAGGTTTTATGAGCAAAAAAAAATATAGAGGCAAAGTTAAACTAAGTAAGGAGCAAGTTGAACTTAAAAAGGAAGGAATTCTGGCCGATTGGCACTTGATTCCAAATCCTCCAGATTCTTCCCCTTTTTGTTTCAACTATTTCCGTTTTCAATTCAAACTTGATTTCCTCCAAATTTTGATTTTCATTTCTAATTTTCTTGGTCCTCAAGTTCAGCAAAGTAATTCCAAATATGTCTAATCAATTAATTAATTATTTAATCAATCAATTTTTACTTATTTTGCAAAGAATCAATAAATGCTTTGACCCGGATTAGATTTAGTGCATGCAACCTTATCATAAATCCTACTCTTAACCAATAGGATTACGACACATCACCTAATTAAATTGGAATAAAAATAGGACAATTATTCTAAATTGATTATAACCACTTATGGTCGGAATCTGATTTAAGTAAGTGCACTTTACCATTAAAACTTGTTTCTTGATATCTTTTAATCTGGTGTTCCGATTAATGCTCATGAATTTTTGTTTTGATCGTTATGACCTCAAGATTTGTTTCATGAAAATTATTTCTAGATCAAACAGCCGAAATTACAGTCCCGCCTTAGAGACGTGTAATTCTTAATGCAATACAAGTTAGGTCAAATGAGAGTTGGAAAATGGGATGTCTACAGGATATTAACCAATCTTCCATAGAATAATGTCAACTTTATAATTGTACCATTTGGATTTCAGTTTTTTGGATCAGATACCATTGTTTTTTTTTTTTGTCAAAGTTAGAGAGTGTAAATTGTAATTTCATTATTATCGAAGGGGACAAAAACTACCGACAACACATCTGGCCCAATGATTTGAAGATGCTGCCAGTGGAGTAAGCCCAATACAACTAATTTGGAAGAGGTGGATGATCAAAGTGAACAACCCAAGCTAGTGTGGTGAAACCTTAGCGAGATTAATGAAAAGACAAGTAATACGAAGGATATATTCGAAGAAAAAGCTAAGGAATGGTTTTCTTTTATTAAAAATGTCTTCCTCAGTCAGTCCAAGGAGCTCGAAGTACAACACAAATATCCAACAATTACTACTCTCTCTCTCTCTCTAGGAACTTCTTCTCAAACTTTTCTCAATCCATTTTTATGGGGGACTTGCCTCCTTTATATATAGTAGGAGAAGGTGCATCATAGCCTTCCATTTAGACGTCCCTCAAATTTGGCTTTTGATACTTGTTCCGTCACTACCTTGCTGGCAGTGGTAGAGTAGGTTGTGAAAGCTGTGCAAGTACTGTTTAGGGGTCATTCTTCATTTAATACGGAAGGGCGATTTGGCAGGAAGCATTGAATGTGGAGGTGATGGGTTCTTCTTTAGGAAGATACCTCATATTTCTTCTAGCTCCGCCTTACTTCCTTCCTTGGCAATTGCCTCTAAGGCTAAACCCTGATCTCCAAATGAGGGCGCATTCCTAGGGCTCCTTGGGTGAGCCATTCTCTACTCGGTTCCTGGTGTTGGGTTACCTCGGCTGGGTTGGGCTCAATCCGTTGAACGATGGGCCTATCTGACTTTTCGAGAAGCCCATTCACCACACTCCTCTGCCTTCAGATTACTCCCTCCCACAATTTTTTTTTTTTTTTAAGTGGATTTTCTAATTTGAACCCAAATTGTTGGATATCTGGAATTGAAAAAAAAAATTTCCCAAGAATTTTTTAAAAAAGATTGATTTTTTTTTCTCTACTAATAAAACCTTTATAAATAGCCCAACAACCACTAGAAACTTTTTATTATTTTTTATTTGAAATTAGAAGTATTTTTTTTTCAAAGAGGAGTTAAATCAATACTCGCACAACATTGGTGGTACTTTTCCCAAAAAAAAAAAAAAAATTGGAAGCTACAAGAACTGGGTTAACTCTTTCATAATTTGACATTTTGACACTCAATAGTAAACATGGTAAAATGGGTTAGAATTTGCTGACCCAACTTGAATCCAAATTTTTTGATCCAAAACAAAAACGAGTTGACCAGTGATTTGACCTATTTTTTGTGGGTCAACCCAATCCATCCTATGACTCTAACCATTTTTTAAAACCTTTGCTTTTTGGTATAAAAAAAAATTTAAAATTAAGACAATATTGGTTTAATTGTTTGTTGTGAGCTTGAAGGAAACAATAGCGACATTTACATAACTGCATACAAATGAATTGAAAGATGAATGGTTGAGGCATCTGTAATGAGTAGAGATTTTTAAATATTAAATAACAAAGTACATACTAAAATAATATGGTTATAGCAAAGTTAAAAACATATATTTAAAATTGTAAATATGCATGAGAAACATTTGTAAGTGTGAAAAGAGTGAAGCCAAAATATTAATGAAATTAGCATAAATTATGAATACTTTGGCCTATTTTTTAACAATTCATGTCCAAAATAAACGGCTTTTCAAAATAAATTATGATATTTTCTGGAGTATGTACTGCTTAACAATGACATAATATTCATAAAATAGGTCATGTATAAATAAGTAAACAATTAAACTTTAATGTATATTCTCAGTTTGAAATAGAGTACTAACAACAATTGATAATAGAATATAAAATTAGTTTTCAAGATTGTAAATTTCTTATATGTTTTTATTTTTTGTCAAATTAGTTATTTAGTAAGGCATTAGTAATTTCGTTTTATGTTTTGAGATGTTAATGTTGTGTAGAAATGAAACTTGTTTATTTGTTTTACTTATCATTTATGCTATTTTGTTTTGGTTAGTAATGTTGGGATTTGAATAATTTTAAAATTATTCAACAAGTATTAATTTGTTTAGCTGAACTCATTCTTAATATATGTAAGTACCCAAAAATAAAGTTCAAAGCCCACTTAAATTAGTGATGCCTTGATCCTTTAACCAAGCCCAAACAATAAAATTTTTAGAGAATGAGAATCAAGTCCAAATACAATTCTAAACTAAGCCCATGCTTAAGGCCATGGTGCCTATGTAACAGATTGGTGTGAATGAAACAATAATTGAGAGAAATGTCCATCTCGGGCAAGTCCGAGGATCAAATTTTTTGTATTAAGTATGGTTCAAGTTTACATCAGATTACTCACTGCTCTCTTTCCTGTTCTAAAGGCCTTTTCAAATGTTCATCCCCTTTCTCTGGGGGGTTCCCTTCCTTTTATATCCCTTCTCCAAGCATCCTAACCCTCCACTTGTACATCAAGGGGCACTTCCCAGGATACTTGTCCCATCAGAACTCTGCTGAAGGTGGTAGAAAGAGCTGCTAGCTGTGGAATTGCTGTTCAGGAGTCATTTTCACATTAACGCAGCTGATATTGGTGCAGGGCATTGAATGCGGAAGTGGGAGGTATATTCACCAAGAAACTTCTTCCCACCATCCTTGTCCCCATTGTTGTCATTTCTCCTCTCTCTGGGCCTTCGTAGGATACCAACTATCCTAATTCTATTTCCCTCCTTGGGTGGGCGGTGTCCTCGAAACCTATTTACCCCTTTGAGCCTAGACTACGCAAGTTACTCCTCGGTCCGTTCCTCCTCAGTCCTTGGACCCCACACAATATAAATGACGAATTCAAAGTAATGCATTTTATATCAAGAAATTTGTTGTGCAACTATCCAAATGGCAAATACATGTTTTTTTTTTAATTATTATTATTATTTTTTTAAATCATGTGAAAAATACGAAAAAACTTGACTCTACCCAACTCGCCTACAATCCGATTATCTCGGCTCATTTCTAACTCGCTTGAAATAATCCATTTTTTACCTGCAACTCAATCCAACCCGCCCATTTACCACATCTACTTGATGGGGCACACTTTTCTTTTCTTTTCTTTTTTCCTTTGGAGGGTTTCTATTTGTTTTTGATAAATAGAATAGAATTTCAGCGTATACATTGAACTACACATTTCAAAATCTGCTAGTCTCCATCCTCCCCTTTACCTAGCAAAAGACCGCAGCCCATGGTCGGATACTTACCTTGGATAATTTGATGCTCCGGGGCCTCCCTTTGGCGAATAGGTGCTGTATGTGCTGCTGTTCTGCGAAATTTGTGGACCATCTTCTCCTTCACTGTCTTGTAGCTTATTCTTTGTGGGTGCAAATGTTACAAGTTTTTGGGATTCAATGGGTCATGCCAGGTTCAGTGGAGAGTTTGGTGTTTTGTTGGAGTAATTGGTTGGGGAAATTTTCTTCGGACATATGGAATATGGTTCCTAGCTGTTTGATGTGGGTTGTTTGGATGGAAAGAAACAGGCACTCTTTTAAGGCTATAGAGAAATCGCTTGATCAGTTACAAGCTCTCAGCCAAAGTACTCTTTTTGAATGGGCTAGGTGCTGGGGTTCCTCAAACTGTTCTTCTACTCTGGAGTTTCTTACTTCCCTTAGAAGTGCCCCTTAAGTTGCTTTTCTTAATTTTGTTGTTTTTGTTTGCTGATTTTTGTGTTCACCATCATGAACACCTTGTATTTGCTGTTTTCCTTTTTTCTTCAAGATTAATATAATTCTTATTACTTATCAAAAAAAAAAAAAAGTTCAAGCTAGACTAATCCAACTCACACAATGAGCTCTAGCTCAACTGGCACCTCCTCCCCTTACAAGTTCTAGGTGGAGGGTGGGGTCGTGGGTTCAAGGCTGATCAGGTGCACGTGTAGCTTACCAATCAAAAATTTTTATGTGACCTTTTGTGACCAAATGTGTTATAGTGTCTCTTTGTTGTTGTTGCTAATCTTCTCTTCAATAGAAGAGATAGTCATTTAGAACTTAATTTTTGACTCTTTTGATATTGCAACATGGCTTAAGTTATGATTTTGACATTTCAGACAGGACTTTCAGGTTCTAGTGCTATTGTATGTGCTGCCTTAAGCTGCCTTCTTGACTTCTACAAAGTTAGGCATTTGATTAAAGTAGAGGTCAGGCCTAATCTTGTCCTCGCTGCAGAGAAAGATCTTGGAATTGTTGCTGGTCTCCTTAACCCAACTTAACAACATGTAACTTGGGGTTCTAGTTAGCTAAACAGGCAAAGTCTCTTGTTGATGAATAAGAGATTTGCTCATGTACTAGAGGCATATGAACTTAGTTAAAGAAAAGGCGGAGGAAGAGATTGGGATTGGTTAATAAATAAAGCTTTTCATATTGTAATTTAGGCTGAGCTAATTCAAACTCATTGACCAGATTTAAAAGCATAGCTAAAAAAATGGGCAAAAGATCAGTGCTCTACAAGTTACAAGTTAGTACCCGTTTGTTTCAACTTTTGAAGCCCAAAAGTTGCGTTTTCAAAAAAGTCAGCCTAAAAATAGTGTTTGGTTAGTATAAAAAGCAACTTTTTGGAAAAAGTTGTGTTTTATATTTGTGAAGAGAATGTGCATTTGATATTTGGAGCTCTAATGGTCCATTTCGTTAAAAGTTCGTGGGCGTTTGATATATCTGTTGGGGGTGAGTTGGCAATTACCAAATTGCCCTTCAATAAAGGGCAAGGTATCTTCAGAGTCTCACGCACAGTGCCTCATTCCTCTCATCTCATCTCTTTGCTCTGCGCAAGCTAGCTCCCTCATGCCTAGTGTTGTTAAAAGCGCTGAGCGCACTTAAGCGCAAAGGCCTCCTAGAGCCTAGGCGCAAAGCGCAAGCGCACATTTATTGATGTGAAGCGCATGCCTGATCAATGTGAAGCACACATTTTAAAAAAAAAATTTAATAAATTAAAAAAAAAATTATTAATGATCAATACAACAATCAAATGATCAATTAATCATATAAATTACAATAAAACATTTTATATAATTTATATAACATTTATATAATTCTATTGTGCTTTACAAAATATATGCAACCATGATATTTGATGGCCATAATTACAAAACATGGTTAAATCAAAATAGAAGTATAGAACCAAAAAGGCAAAGGCTAAAAAGTATTAGAATGTTAAGTAATGTTATCTTTGCCTAACAAAATCAATGCATATATGCAATGAAATCCTAATCTACATAATCATAATCATCCTCATCAAGCAAGGTCCTTTCATCATTTTCATCACAAGATTTGTAGCCCTCATCATTTTCCTCATCCTCTTCATCTCTATCATGAGGAGCATGTTGTGAACTAGAACTTGAACCTGTAGCTTGTCCTAATGGTCCCATTCTTGATCTGAAGTTGAATCTTTCTTCTTCAACTCCAAAAGCTCTAGCAACATTGCCCCATGTCAAAATATCATCATTAAACACAAGATCATCTTCAGCAAATTCTTCTACTTCATCTTCTTCTACTCTTCCAATCAACCACTCATTGCTATCATCTACATCTTTTAAGGAGATTGGATCAATTGTGTCACGCAAATTATATCTCCGCTTCAAGGCTCTATTGTACTTAATATATACCAAATCATTCATCCGGGATTGTGCTAACCTATTTCTTTTCTTGCTATGCACCTACACAATCCATATAGCCATATATTTTTTTTTGGTAATCTGCAATTTAATTATATCAGAAAGAAACAGAGAAACACGGGGCATCTTCCTTACAAACATTGGCCAAAGAGGCTGGAAGGTTGCCAGAAACAAAACAAAAAGAACTTAAGGAAACTAAGGCATACTTTGCTGCCTCATGAGCAGCGGCATTCCCGCTTCTATTAACCCAAAGAAAATAGCAAGAAAGGAAAGACTTAGCAAACAAACAAATATCAGACACTAGAGTGGAGATAGGCCATAAAGGGTTGCCTGACTGGTCCAGGATAGAGTCAATACTGAGCTTGGAATCACTTTCCACATAGATAGACCTCCATTGTTCCCCTCTGGCAAGTTGCAGTGCCCAGTGGATGGCTTCAGCTTCAGCCCTGAGAGGAGAAGTCTTAGGGATGATTTTTGTCCAAACTTTGATCACAGCTCCAATCTCGTTTCTAGCAAGGACAGCCAACGCTGCTTTTGAATGAGAGATGGCAGCATCCACATTAAGTTTGATAGAGCCCAACGGAGGGGGAGACCACTTGGTGACAGACTTCCTAGAGGAAATGGTCTCTAAATCTGCAAAAACACGCGAACATTCCATCACCTTCGCATGAATACTTTGAATAGAGGCTTGGAGGTCAATCGGGCCCTGTTTATGAAGAACCATATTTCTAATGCGCCAGATCTCTTCAAGGGTGAAAGCCAAGTTGAGGGTCACCAACCAAATGTCATGAGCTTGACAGATTGTCTGTGGGGGATCTAAGATAACCTTGATAATGTCAAGTGGGGAAGTTGCTTGGGCTAAGTCTGGCTTGAAACCCCAGCAAGCTGAAAACCAGAGAGCTTTTGCAGCAGGGCATCTGAGGAAAAGGTGAGCTGCAGATTCCTCTTCTTGGTTACAAAGTACACAACAAGAGTCCGGAATGTCCATTCGGCGTAACAAGTTTTCCTTTGTTGGGAGGGCATTGACTGCTACCCTCCAAATAAACATTTTAATCCTTTCTGGGCCTCTGATTTTCCAGATCTTAGACCAATTCACATCAGCAGAAGCCTGAGGCTGAGGGCTTGGGAGCAACTCTTTGTAAGCAGATTTAACTGAAAAACACCCTTTGGAATCTGGCAGCCAAATGAGCTTGTCAGGTCTAGGCCTAAAAGGAATAGGGATGGAAAGTATAGCCAGGGCAGAACTGGAATTGAAGAGGTGAAAAACTAGAGAGGATTTCCAGGCATGTAAGTCTTGATCAATAAGTTGGGATACCTTCATGGGTGTTTGAGCAAAAGCTTCAACCCTTGGGGCTGGAATGAAGTTTTGAATCCAAGGTACCCATGGGTCAAGCCACATGTCAACAGACTCACCATCTCCAATAAGGAAACATGCTCCTTTCTTCACCACTGATTTTTCCTTTTCAATAGCTTTCCAAATCGGGGATGCAAGTTTTGGGGATTCTGCCCGAAGCCAATCCTCTTTGACATTATACTTAGCTCTAAGGATACTCATGCAAAGGCTGTCTCTTTTGGATGCTATCATCCATGCTAATTTTGCCAATAAGGCAGAGTTTACATTTTTTGCTTTCTTGAAGCCAAGACCTCCCACTTTCTTTGGGCAACAAAGACTATCCCAGGAATTCCAAGCTATAAATCTGCCCTCACTACGGTTGGGTTTCCACCAAAATCTTCTAGATAAGGAGTCCAGCTTCTCACATACTTTATTGGGGATGCTAAAGGTGGACATGGCATAGTTTGGGACAGATTGCACTACAGCATTAATGAGGGTTTTCCTCCCTGCCCAAGACAAACACTTACTTCTCCATCCCGTAAGTTTCGCTTCGAGTTTGTCTTGGAGAAAAGTGAAATCCTTGGATGGGGCTCTGGTTAGAAACATTGGAGCTCCTAGGTATACTGCATCTTTTTTGAGGCTCTTTACTTGGAGGATTTCCTTGACCGACCTTCGGGTTTGGCTTTGAGTGTGATTGGAGAAGTAAACTCCCGATTTTTTTCTATTAATAGCCTGCCCAGACCAACTACAGTATTTCTCCAAAGTTTTCACTAAGCTTGCTGCATCTCTTCTAGATGCTTTGGAGAATAAAACTATGTCGTCGGCGTACATAACATGGGAAATGGTTGGACCACTGATGCTGGTCTTGATACCAGTAATATTTTTTAAACTGAGCTCATGTTCAATCAGCCTGGATAGCACCTCTTGTCCCAAGATAAAAAGATATGGCGAAAGTGGATCACCTTGTCTTAATCCCCTACCCGGCTTGAAAGATTCTGATTTACCCCCATTAACAATCACTTCGAAGGAAACTGATGATACACAGGCTATGATCCATTTAGTGAAAGTTTCGTTAAAACCAAAATGGAGCAGCATCGTTTGCAAGAACTTCCAATTTACCCTGTCGTAGGCTTTTTGAAGGTCGAGCTTGATAGCCATAAGCCCTGGGTTTGTTTTACGGGTCTTGAAACTATGAAGGATCTCCTGAACAATTATTTGGTTTTCTGCAATCCACCTATTTGGAATGAAAGCCGATTGGGAAGGGGCAACCATTTTGTCCAGTAATGGTCGGAGTTTATCGACAAGGAGTTTGGAAATGATTTTGTAGACCACATTACAAAGACTAATCATGAAATAAATTTCACAATTAAGTCCCTAACTTTTTAGTCACTCACATGTTCAAACATACTCCAGTTCCGCTCGCACCCTGATGAACTACAAGTTAGGCTAAGAACTTTTACAGCAAATTGCTGTAAACTTGAAGTTGAAGCTCCATAAGCAGACCACCAATCAGCTGTTAAGGAAAATAAAAAAAATGGTCTTAACTCTTAAGTCTTAACCCTTAACTCAAACTTTATAAGAACTAAATAATTTTTCCATTTAATAAAATGGGCAAACTAATAAGTAACAACTAACAAAAGCTAACAAAGCAAATACCTGGTGCTTTTTTCTTTCTTTGCCTCTTAGCCATTTCCAACCCAAAGAGGCCCTCTTCTCTCTTATATGATGTCAACTCTTCAAGAATCTTATCTTGTTGATTAATGTTTGGAACCAACCTTTGTATGCATTTGTATAGGCCAGCCATCACCTCTTCATTTCGCTCAATTTCAGAGCGATTATCATAAAAAAATTCTAGATTCAAGAAATAGCCAGCCGCATGCAAAGGCCGGTGGAGTTGACAATCCCACCTTCGATCTATTATTTCAAAGATTTCTTTGTATCTTTCTTCCCTTCCATTAAAAGATTTTTCAATTGCTTCTTTAGCTCGATCCATAGCCTCATAAATGTATCCCATGGCAGGCCTTTTCTCTCCATCAACCAATCGAAGCACACGAACAATAGGACCTGACACTTTAAGGCTATAGACAATTGTGTTCTAAAATGTAGGCATTAGAACTGTTTGAGCCACCCTTTTTCCTGTTAGCTCCTTTGCCCACTTGCTACGGGTCCAATCCTCTGAAGTAAACATCTTTCTCAAGTTTTCCTTTTGCTTATGTATACTTGATAATGTGAGAAAGGATGTAGCAAATCGAGTTTTAGCAGACCTAAGCAAGTTCCTTTGCCCTGTAAACTGTCTCATCATGTTTATGAGACCAGTACGATTATATATATACCCAGTAAGCTCAATTGCCCTTTTTAATGTTCTCATGATTGTAGGAAGCTTTGCAATGTCTTCCAACATCAAATCCAAACAATGGGCAGCACATGGGGTCCAATACAAATGAGGTCTTTTTGCCTCTAATAATCGTCCTAATAATGTAAAAATATAAGTATGACAATTAGTAACAATTAAGAAAAAAATAAAAATAAAATATGAATACTATTTTCTAATTTCATGAGATTAAGATATATAGTTCTATATATAACTGCCATCACATAACTTGAGTCATTATCAGTTATAACTTGTACAACTTTGTCTTCTCCAATTTTCTCCACCATGCTATCAAGTAGTTGAAACATCATTTCTTCGGTCTTCATATATGAAGACGCATCAATAGACTCGATAAACATGCTTCCCTTAGAGCAATTCACCAAAAAATTTATCAAAGATCTATGACTTCTATCTTTCCATCCATCAGACATAATGGAACATCCAGTTCTTGCCCATTCTTCTCTATGGCTCTTCATTATATCATTGGTGTGGACCACTTCCTTTTTCAATAAAGGAACTCTCACTTCATGGTAACTTGGGGGCTTCATACCAATTCCATATCGTCCAATGGATTGAACTGCAGCATTGAAACTTTCATAATTAACAGCATTGAATGGAATTGCTGCTTCATACATCCACCTTGCTATATCAACACAAGTCTTTTCTCTTAACTCTTTCTTGTAAGCATCATTAATTGTTGTTTGGACCTCCTTTCCACTCTTTCCCATTTGTGCTGATTTAGGAGAAGAGACAAATGCATCCATAGGACCTACATGCCTTGGTTTCTTTTTACTAGTGCCACTGCCACCTACACCTACATTTTGCACTCGTTTGCCACGAGCATTAACTTCAGCAACCTCATCCTCCTCTTCATCAAAAGCCACATCATCAAATTCAGCCGTCAAATTTACTTGCTCTTTTTCTGTTTTTTTTCTCAGCATATATTGATTAACTTCTTCCTTCACATGTTCAGGGCACTTTTGACAGCCAACAATAGCTCTATAACCTCCAACCAAGTGTTGCTTAAGTCTATAAGCCCCTCCTTTTGCAACTTTCCCACAGAAATTGCAAGTTAAATCATTTTTATTGTTTTGATTAGCTAGATACGCATACTTCCATGCAATATCTTTTCTTGAATTTGAATCTCCAGTAGCCATAATGCATTAATGCCCTATAACTAATTACTAACATTAGTTAATAATTTAATCACTTAATAAATTTAAGAAAAATTCAATATGAGTCTAAGTGCTATGTTGACATATATTAAAGTAACTAAAGTTACTAAACAATTAACACATATAAATAATTTCATACATTCATACATTTTTTTTTTCGTGAATGACCCAACTAAGAAAGAGAGGAGCTTTGGGTTTCATTAATGAGGGAAAAAAATGGAACAGGTTTAAGAAGAAGAAATAGAGGAGCTGTGTGACTGGGTCGTGGGTTTCAAAATGAGGAAAGAGAGAGAGAGAGAATGGAATAGGTTTAAGAAAAGGAAAAAAACAAAAGAAGAAAGAGGAGCTATGTGACTGTGTCGTGGGTTTCAGAATGAGGGGAAAAAAAAAAGAGAGAAAGAGGAAGAGAAGAAGATTGAGGTCTGGGTTTCAAAAAGAGTAAAAAAAGAAAGGTTTAAAAAGGAAGAATATAAAAGAGAGAGAGAGAGAGAGAGAGACGTACCTTTGAATCTTTGAGCTTGATACCGAGAGAGCATTGTTATTGGGAGGGAGCAGTGGGGTTGGGAGTGTGACCAAGTGTCTGATTTGTTTGTTTGAGTGTGGGGTTGGGAGTGTCTGATTTGTTTGTTTGTGTTTGTTTGAGTGGTTGTGGTTAAAAGTTCAAAAATATCTAAAAAGATAGGCTTAGGTGTATGGTAGCACACCATATTATTAGTTTTTATATATTAGATCAATGGCTTATATAAAAAATATTTAGATCTAATGGCTAAAAATCAAATCAGGACTTTAAAAAAAAAAAATACGAAAAGCTCAAAAAAGCGCACTTTTGAGAGGGGGCTTCGCTTTAAAGGGAAAAAGCTCCAAGGGAGCTGTGCTCTGCGCTTTGCGCTTAAGCGTGCTTTAAGCACGCTTTTAACAACACTGCTCACGCCTCTCATCTCTTCTCTCAGCTCTTCCCTCTCCGTGCTGCTACAAGCCTCTCCTTGCGCATAAGTCTCTCTTTTCTTTTGTCACCCGTTGAAAATCTTCTTCCTCTTCTTCTTCTTTCTTCGTCTTCTTCAATGGGCCTTTCTCTGTAATTTTTTTTTAAAAAAATTTTATTTGTCTAATATGATCTGAGAAATACATTTTGAGGGTAGAGTTTTGATCAACAAAACACCAAGCAACACCGATTTGCTACCAAAAACCGCCAGGTACCAACATTGATCTGAATTTTTTTTTTTTTTCAGATCTTGCATGCTTTGTTCTTGCTAAAGATCTATTTGTTCTCTTGCCGGGTACTGAAAAAAATTTGTGGGTACATGCTTCGTAATTTTTTTATTTATTTTGTGGATGCTCTGTCTTAAGTTATGCGATATCTGATTTGGGTATTTTAGCATGATTTGGGTATTTTAGAAATATAAAGAATGAGAAAGAAAGAAGAATTTTCAGAAGAAATATAAATATTTTTCATGCTAGTTGTCGTGGTTCGTTGAGTATGTGACATTCTAGAATATTAGACTTGTTTGGTTGCTACATGGTGAGGTGCTGCAGGGTGTGTGTGCTCTGCTGATGTGGGGTGCGTCTGCTGCTGATGGGGCATGCGTGTGCATCTGCTGCCCCACATCAGCAGCCCACGCACACCCCATCAGCACCCTATACAAGTTTTTGTGTTTTAATGTTGATTATTAGTTATTTAATTATCTGGGTTTTTAAGGTTGTGGTTGAAAGTCTTTTGCTTGATATGAATTTTCAAGTTTTAGTTATGTTATGGGGTTATATTTATTTTTATGTTTTCTAGTACTGAGTGGTAGCTTGAGTTTTTTTGGGTTGGTTTTTGTGGTTTTTGTTGATTATTAGTTATGTGATTTTCTGGGTTTTGAATGCTTTGGTGTAAGAATTTATTGCTTAGTTTAAGAATTGAGGTTTAAGCTATACAATTTTTTTTTTTTTTTTTGGTACTAAATGGTAGATTTTTTTGCAATTTTTATTGTTTATGTGATTTTTTTGGTCTTTAGTAATGAGGAGTGGAAGTGTTTTGCTTCATTTAGAATTGGAATTTAATGTAAAGTTGAATCTAGTTGACTGTTAACCCAATGATCCCTTTCAGTGCTTCGACGTGGCTGCCTCATCTGTTCATTCTCCTGACCATGTGGTCCCCTACTGGTCCTTTGGTTTCTTGCCCCACTCTTCCTTCGTGTTACCACTACCCACGAGCCGTACGTACTATCTTGCACATCCTCCTGTACGTCCTCTTGAACGTTTTCATGCACGATTTCACTAGGCCCCTCTCCTGCCTTAGTGGCATCAGACCCACGAGAACTGTGTGACCAAGTATTACCTTCCTCTGGCTCTACCATCTCTGCCTCCTTCAACGTCGTAACATGGCAGATTAAATATGGATAGTTTTCTCTTTTATGGCCCATTCTCCCACAATCAAAGCACAGCTTCTGAATGCCTTTATAGCACACTGGTTGCTCAAATTTCCCAATTCTGATTGCTGTGACCAGCGGCTTAGTAACATCAATTTGTATACACAACCTTGCAAATCTGCCTTTTGCCTCCGACGCGATATGTGTCCACCCTTAAAACATTCTCGATGGCTTTCCTGATCTGATGGAGTGCTTCGGCATTGTAGTACTCTATCGGTAGCTCATTAAGCCTTATCCAAACTACTATCAAGGATATATTCGCCGACGTCGGTCTAAAGTCTAGTTCCCAAGGTTGAATGGAGAGGAAATGCTCACCAATAAACCATGGGCCCTTCTTTAGGACCGCTTCATAGTCTTCTTTGAGGGATAACATAGTAAGGAAGAACCCGTGGCCTAGATCGACATAGTCAAGTCTGCCTGTTGGTTTCCATAGTGACAGAAGTCTAGATTGAAGGAAGCTAAACCCTATCAATTTACTGTATACCTTAACGATAAGTGCCCTTGCCCAAGGATTCCTAATATGTTGCTTGAACTCTTTCGAGAACTTCACAACAACCAATCCTTCCCTAAGGGCATTGACTTCGTCATCTGACTTGGCATCGTCCTCCATTAGGTCTCCGAAGTTAAAAGCTTGCGTATAGGCACCAGGGTAAAAAAGGCTAGAGCAGATTGGGATATTAATCCAACGTGGACAACTACTTTTTGTAACCTTTGTGTGGAACAAATTCAAGCCGGGAATAGAACAAAAGGTGCTGGCTTTAGTACCAAAGGTTGGTTCAATTTGGTGACCAAATTTTGTGAAGAAACCGGTCAAAACTATGATAAGGACCAATTAAAAAGTAGGTGGGATGTATTAAAAGATGATTGGAGAGTGTGGGAACAATTGAGGAATCTTGACACAGGTTTAGGTTGGGATGCAGTGAAGGGAACGATTGCTGCTACTGATGATTGGTGGGACCAGAAGTTGAAGGTGAGTTGAGTATTTTATTAATATGTAGTTAGTTGAAGATAGTTTTTTTATATTATTGTTATATGAGTGAAATTACAATTACATTTTGTAGGAATTACCCAAAGCTAAAAAATTTCGAGAGAAAAGTCCACAGAATTTAGAACAACTTGATATAATGTTTAGGAATGTTGCAGCAACTGGGGTAGCTGCATGGACCCCTTCTTCAAATACACTCCCTTCAACAATGCCAGAAGAGGGTGCTAGTGATTCAGATGGTAGCTCCGAATTTAAGGATAACCAATGTGACATGAGTTTAGACATTGATAGTTTGCAGCAAGGACATACTAGTCAATCACGTAGTTCAGGACAAAAGCGAACTAGTGAATCAATACCCTCACAGAAGAAAAAGAAGAAGATAGGAGGAGCTGCAATGTTGGATGATCGTATTAGTCAATTAATAACTGTATTGAATAGGTATGAAGGTACTTCTTGAGAGTCACCAAGTTCAATTGATAATGTCATGGCGATTGTGAGAACACTTCCTAGAGTGGAAAGTACGTTTATGGTTCAAGCTTCCTATATCTTACTAAAAACGTCACGTAGGGAGATGTTCCTAACTTTCAAGGACCTAGAGTCACAGCTAGAGTGGCTACAAGGAATGATTTATAACCAAAAGAAGTGACCAACCTTATGTGGTATTAACTATGTTGTATTAACTTTAAACTAAGTTAGCTATGTTGTATTAACTATGTTGTATTAGCTATGTTGTATTAACTTTAAACTAAGTTATGTGATATTTAGTATTAGCTTTGGACTAATATATGTGTAATGTAAACACATTTGAAATTTTCATTACAGTGTTATGTACTTGATGTTCTAAATTGTCTTGGTATGTTTTGATTATTATGTTGATTTATATTAAAGTAGTATTAGTAATGGTTGACTATTTGTTACTTTGTTGTGTAGCTTAAACCAATATGGATTATTATAATGGTACTCATGAGAGTGGCCATTTTATGGAACTATTAATGGATGGGGATTACAGAAATTACTGTGATGATCATGATGGTGGTGATTATAACAATACTGATAATAATAATGATGGAGATAACAATGATGATGATGATGGTGAGAGTAGTGACAGTGATGATGACAGTGACAGTGATTTTGATGATGATGATAGTAATGACGATTTCGATGAGGAGTTTTACCAGCTTGTGGCAGTTACCTGTGAAGCAGTTGTGACATATTTCAATAAATACATTAATAAGACTCCTTGTTATGATTCTGAACAAACAGGGTGGGCTTGGGTGAGACGCTGTATGGAAGGTAATGAGAAATTATGTTACAACATGTTTAGAATGAAAAAGGAGTTGTTTCATAATTTGTGTCAATTTTTACAACATGACTATGGATTTCAACATTCAAGGAATATAAGGTTAGAAGAGTCAGTGGCAATCTGTTTACTGATACTTGGTCATGGAATATGTAACCGAATGGTTCAAGAAATATTTCAGCATTCGGGTGAAACCATAAGTAGACATTTTGAGAAGATGACCACTCTGTTGGGTGCTCGCTTTGTAGCTGCATATGTAAAGCCTTCGGATCCAACTTTTAGTGAAATTCCAACCAAAATACAAGACCATCCAATTTATTGGCCACATTTCAAAGTATGTGTACTATTGTATATTTGAATAAGTGCTATTGTCTATAAGATAATACAATGCATGTGGAACTAAAAACTATTAATGTTTTTATTAGGATTGCATCGGTGCGATTGATGGCACACATGTGATAGCAATTGTACCTACTGAGAAGTCCATTCCATACTTTAGAAGAAAGGGATATCCAACCCAAAATGTGATGGATGCATGTGACTTTGATATGTTATTCACATTTGTTTTGCCTGGATGGGAAGATGCAGCACACGACACCTCCATTTTTATTGATACTATTCGTAAACAAAGTAACAACTTTCCGCACAAACCAGGTTTGTGCTATGGTTAATCAATTGTTTATTATAATGACATATTGTGTGTGTGTGTTAATACAATTAAATTATTATTTTTTAGGGAAATATTATGTAGTTGATTCTGGATACCCAATGATGAAAGGCTATTTGGCACCATACAAGGGGACATCATACTATCTTCAGGAATTTCGAAAAAGAGATGGAAGCCCTAGAACTAGACATGAAAAATTTAATCATGCTCACTCATCTCTTCGATGTACGATTGAGCGCACTTTTGGTATGTGGAAGAATAAATGGAGAATTATCAGAAACATGCCATTTTTTCCATTCCATATCCAAATACTTATTGTATCTGCTACTATGACTCTTCATAATTTTGTTAGACTAAATGATAGGGATGATAGGGGCTTCATAAACGCCAATCGAGATTCAATTTCTAGAAGAGAACATAATAGTGAAGCAGGTAGCAGTTATGAGCAGAACTCAAGAACATTAACAGACCCTGCGATGGTGGTTCTTCGTGATTCCATTGCTAATTCCATTTGGGGGGATAATAATTAGTAGTTATCTTTTTTTTTTTTTTTCTTTTCTTTTTTATAATATCATGTAGTACAATTTAAACTTGGGTTATTGGTATGTATTTTATCATATTTTTTACATTTTTATGTTGTACAATTTAAACTTGGGTTATTGGTATGTATTTTATATCTTTTTACATTTTTATGTAGTACAATTAAACTTGGATTATTGGTGTATATTTTATCATCTTTTTACATTTTCATTTTGTGCTTCATGATGATAAAAATTATTTAGATTTAATTAATATTAATAAGAAGTCATTAATGGTAATAACAAATAATTATGACACTAAGAAAGAAAAATTGCCCAAACATTATTAAAATAATACCAATAATATATTATTATTATTATTATTATTATTTTAGTAAGTATATGAAGTAGTTGGTTTAAGTATGAAATAAACTCCCTTATATATCCATTGTCCTTTTTAGTAATTTATCCCTTAAACTGCAACTTTTATAAGTACTAGCCAAACACTTAGCTTTTTCAAAAAGCATTTTTTACAGCTTTTACCAAACACTCAGCTTTTTGAAAAAATACTTTTTCATTATGCATTTTTTGAAAACTCAACTTTTTCAAAAAGCCCAACTTCAAAAAGCTGAACCAAACTCACCCTTAATCCCAATACACCAAAATTGGATACTAGGCTCTAAACCAAAAGATCAGAAGCAACAACCAAAAAACAAAAAACAGATGGAATGCAATAAGGTAGTGGACTTCGTTGTCAGATAAATAAAACTCCATTTTTAATGATGAGGAACCTTGGAGATCACGCAGAGCATCATGTCTTTTTATCCGGATAAATCCCAGACCCATGTCATGCGCCCACATCACATGGATTAGGTAAGTCGTTGGCTTCACCAATGGGACGTGGCCCCTAGAAATTGATTGCACGCAAGGGGATTGGAACGTTAGACTTGGAGGGAATTTTTTTTTTTTTTTTTTGATAGATAACGAATAAATTTTATTAAGGAAAAAATAGCCAACCCAAATACATTGGGGATGTACTGTGGGGGCAAAAAGTCAAGACCCAAAATTACAATGATCAAGTAAAAGTGTAAGAGACAAACAAGAAAAATGCGACAAGTCTACACTCCAAACAAGGAGAGTGTGTAAGAAAAAGGACTTAATCTCTAGCAATGACTGTTCACATCCCTCAAAACAGCGAGCATTTCTTTCCCTCCAAATACACCACATCAAACAATGTGGCACAAGTCTCCAAAAATCTATATTGCAATGCCGCCCAAAGTTACCTTGCCAAGATTCAAACAACTCAATAACCTTAAGTGGCATAACCCAATGCAGCCCAAACAAACAAAACACTAACAACCACAACTCGCAGGCTTAGGGACAATGAAGTAGAAGATGATCCACTGACTCTCCACACCTCTTATACATGTAACACCAATCAAGAACAACAATACGCCTTTTGCGAAGGTTATCAATTGTAAGAATCTTCCTAAAGAGGCTGACCATGAAAAAGAAAGCCACCCTTGGAGGAACCTTTGATTGCCACACCAACCTCCAAGGGAAAGAAATGGAAGGAGGGTAGAAAGAAAGATAAAAACTACTAACCTCAAACCCTCTACTCCTAGTTAGCTTCCAACAAACCTTATCAGGACCAACCCTTGCACTTTCAAAGAGTAAACAATGTCCATGAACCGATCAAAAGATTCTTCCTCCCAATCTTGCGGTGAATGACGAAAATGAAAATTCTAATGCAGCTGCCCACCAAACCATCCCATAACTTCCGCCACTGAAGAATCCCTTGCCCTACTAAGACTGTAAAGTTCTGGAAATGCCTCTTTAAGGGAACAATCTCCACACCACACGTGCTTCCAAAATTTCACTCTAGTACCATCATCCACATCATACCGTAATAGTTTAGAGAAGTTCACCCAACCACTTCTAATAAACCTCCAGAGGCTAACACCATACGGATTAGTCACCTTTTTCGTGCACCAACCACCCCAAATGTTCCCATATTTTGCCTCTATGACCCTCTTCCATAGTGCATCTGTATCTAAACCATACCTCCACAACCACTTGCCCAACAAAGTAGTGTTAAAACTTCTCAATAGTCTGATACCTAGCCCCCCAACCTGCATTGGCTTGCAAACCTTCGCCCATTTCACCAAGTGAAATTTAGAATCACCATTCATACCTCCAAAGAAAATCTTTGTGTAGCTTCTCCATACAATTAGCAACCTTCCCATGTACAGGAAGAATGGAAAGGAAATAAGTAGGTAAGGAGAATAAGGTACTTTTAATAAGAGTAACCCTACCTCCCTTAGATAAATAAAGCCTCTTCCAACCTACTAGTCTTCGTTCCATCTTCTCCAAAATAGGATTACATATTGATAACTCCTTGAATTTGGCGCCCAAAGGAAGTCCCAAATATTTCAAAGGAAGGGAAGAATGCCTACAACCCAACAACCCCACCAGCACATCCAGGTTATCCTTAACTCCTACACTCACATTCATGAAATTATATGGCAAGCTAAGAGTAAAGTCATAGTTCATATCCCGAATTAATTGAAGCCAAATAACTCAAATTCTATAAAATAGGTCAATGAAGTGTACCTAAACAGATCGTCAAATTTATTTTGTGTGAGGTAAGGGTGTCTTGGGTAGTCAAGAAAAAAAGAGCTGCTCAAATGGTAGTTTGCTCTTATCTCATTTTGAGACCTGAATTTTCCTTTGCTACATGACTTGAGTCTGAAAAAAATCCAGATTTGGAGACATTTTCTCACAGACAATAAGCAAAGAAGCATACTACCCCTTTTGCAAACTATTCCGCTTAATACCTCAATGTTTGAACCCCAAACCCAAGCTCAAGCTTAAAATTGCATCAAGCCTCAACGAAAATTTTAGTTTGCAGAAAGCAAGATTAAGCAACCCTAAAGCTTGAAGATAAGTACTTTGTAGCGACAATTAATAGATACTTTAAGAACATTAGGGAAAACAATAATCTCATATTCCTTGTAGCCAAGGGATAAGCGCATCTTTTTAACACAAGGCATTCTGACGCAGGGCATTTCAAGTAGCTATATCCTAATCCTCTTGTAACTAATTAGTTAGTTAGTTAAGACGATTATTTTAAACATAGGCCAATAGGATTTGGACACTTGTCAACCATCTATAGGCTGACAATGCCAAACAATTAGTATAATTAGGCTATCAATTTGTTCTAAGCAACTCTCATTCCACCTAGTTCTATTACACCATTAGCCCAATGCATATCAGGCAATACAGAATAAACATTCTTCCACAATAAAACCCAACATTACCCAAAATCAATACAACAAACATGAAAAAGCAAGGCCTCAGTTTGTTCTTAGGATCAAATCCCTAAAACATAAAACCAAAAGCCCCAAATCCATTTGCTATTTTTGTCATCCGCACACATCACAGAATCAATAAAGAATCCAAACAAAAATTAGAAACATAATCTGAACACTAAAAAGACTAATACAAGTTTAACCATTTCCATTTTCCATAATAAAACCAAAACACTACCCAAAATCAATGCAACAAACAGGAAAAGCAAAGCCACAATTTGTTCTTAGAATCAAAATCCCTAAAAACTATAACCAAAAAGCCCCAAATCCATTTGCTATTTTCATCATCCATTCATTCTTTATTTTGACCCACACCAAAAAAAAAAAAAAAAATGATCACAGACTCAAGAAATAATCCAAATGAAAACAACTGTAATTTGCATTAAATGAAAAAAAAAAAAAAAGGTCCAAACCAGAGCAAGATCTAATTTTGTGAAACAACACATTACATAACAGCGGTTAACTTATCTGTAGGACACGGACACGGCTACCGACACGGACACGGACACGGCGAAATCAGTCGCGATTCTTGAGGCGTTCGACGCGTTGGTTGAGCTGTTCGATGCGAGTAACGAGATGGGTGACCGAATAGAGGAGCCAGTAGAAGACGATAGCGACGGCGATGAGGAGAGCGTTGCGCTGGCTCTTCATGATGGACTTCTGGTGGCGGAGGTGCTCGGTCGGAGTGCAAGACTCGGGGGTCTCGCAACTCGGGCGTGTCTCGTATTTCCAGTATATGTCCATCAACAGGAAGAGGCAGAATGGGACTATGGACAGGAACGGTTTCAGGAGGTTGCGGGTCACCGCGATCAGGCCTTTACGGATGCCTTCCAAGCCTGGGACCGTTAGGAGTAGGACCATTATGGCCTCTGCGGCCGCCGCGTAGCCTAGAACAACCCATTCCAGTGCCATTCTTTGGGAGTTGGATACTTGGATCTGTGGGTGGGTTTTTAAAATTTGGGGTATTTTGAGTTTTCTTCGAGAGCAAGGGGTTTGAGGAAGTGAGACCTATTCTATTCTATGTGGGGCTAGGGTGACACGTGGCGGCTTTTCCGACATTCGGTGTGTTCTCAAACAAAGTTACTTTGAATGTCAAATTGTAAATTACACTCTTAAATTAAATTTTGAGGTGTTTATATTTTACGGCTTAAAATTTTATAATTTAGATTTTACTTTTTAAAATTTTATTTTGTTTGCAACAGTAGTTTTTCATCTATATTTTTGTTAAATGTTACATAAGTTTGCTACTCATGTTTGGTTAATCCAATAAAATAATATCACATTACTTTTATAGCCTAAATTTTTTTTAAAATATAATAATTAAAAATGACATGGCATAATAAAAATAAAGTAGCATTATTTTATTGGATTAACTAAACACGAATAACAAGTTTATGTAGCACTTAAACAGAAAATATGGATGGAAGAGATGATGCAAATGGAATAGAACTTCAGTGGGTAAAATTTAAATTTTGTAATTTTAGGATGTAAAATTCAAACACTCACAAATTTTAAATGTATAGTTTGCAATTTAGCCTATTTATTTATTTATTTATGAAACAATACATAGCTACACACATTTTTGTGCCACAAAGCCCACAACTCTTATTACGCATTATGTCAATGGTAGAGAAAAATGATAGGTTTATGGGTAAATGACATATAACCAATTACATTATTCCATATAGGATAATTATGAAAAATATGAATTGTAAAAGGTGTAATCTTAAAATAATAATAGTGTCATACACTTTATATATATATATATATATATATATTTTTTTTTTTTGCAATAATTATTATATATGATGACAGAATGTGACTAACATTTTATCATTATCACATAAATCAATTAATTTTTCTCCTCCACTTAATCTGTTGCTTATGGCTTGCAGCAAAGTGTTTGTGAAATTACATAATCCTAACATTATTGGTCATAGAATAACTTTTTTTTTTCTTCTTCTTCTTTCCTGTTTTGGTATCAGATTCCTTGATAAATTATCGAAGCAAAGTTCGGCCAAGCGTTCTCTCAAAAAAATAGAATTTGGCCAGTTGGGTTTTTTGCTTTTTGCTTTCGGCGCTTTGCTTTTTACCTTTTTAGGCTTTAAATTTGAATGTGGCGGGCTTGTGATTTCGATCCAATATAAGCCCAATCGAACATGTGCTTCTGACATCCTATACAGCTATAGGCTATTCTTAAAATAAAAAAAATTCCTTTGGGCCAGTCTGAGTGGGGTTTAGTGGGACCAAAGTGTTTAGGTCCATTCAATTTCATTTTGGGCTCATGTTATTTTCTGGAAATACTCCTAAAATAGAAACTCCTGGTTTCCATCAGAGATAGGCCTTGCTAATTAACAGTACACAATATTTAAAAGAAAGGAGAGCTTTGTTCCCCTTTTGAAGATAAAAGCAAGGCACCCTAGATACAAAAAATATCAGCTTCTCCTCATTGATCTACAGAAAATAACCAATATCACTACTAAAACTATACTGTTCTTAAACTCATTTACTAGTTGATTTGTAAATCACACTTTTAGGAAGTTAATTTTGCGGCCCATCATATAACTAAATGTATCATTTTGTGTTTGCAACTTAGCATCCCCATCACCTCTATCTTAGATGGTCTTATTTACCCACAAGCTTGTAGTTTCTTTTTTGTTCTCTTTTTCTCCTTCATGATCATTTTTATTCAATATAAAAAGGGCCCATTGACTTCTTTCTTTATTACAAAATTACAAAGAATAAGATTTGACTATAGTATTCAATATTCACTCCTTGACAATAAATGCATTATAAAATTACCACCAGTCTGCTATTTTTTAGTTAGTTGATTTATTAAAATATGACTAGTTCCAGTGAAGTGCTAGTAGGATTGTACCAATTTGGACTTTGACTATCACTCGAAAAGTTTGAACTAGTGAACCCTTTGTTATTTCACCTTCTTCAAAATCTTAGAATACTAAGATGAACAAATATAATAGCATAAGCAACCTACTCTCTGCCAAACTTCCATTTTGCCTTAATTGTTACTGTCACATACTTTACATATTCTTACTTGGCCCTTCACGAGGTAGAAATGCTAGAGACGTAACTCTTTTCTAATTCTATCACAAGTTGTTAAGTTAGCAAATTGCAATCAACTGAGGTTCATATGATAACTTTATGTTTTATTTGTTTTGCATGAGTTGGATTTCAGATTTAAAAAAGGGCCATATTTATGGGCTTTTAGAAAACATAATATTTTTGAAAAGAAAAAATTTTGGAGTGGCAAGGCGGGGCCCATTGGGTCGGGTTTGGGGCAATAAAAAAACCCGTTTAGTTAACAAGTCGAGTTTGGGTTATAGGGGCGGGTTTCGGGCTGGGTTTAGGTATAAAGAAACCCGCCCCAAACTCGACCCGTTGTCATTCCTAATGATAACCTAATGGTAATAACATCATATATATGTGTTTCAGCCATTCAACCTACCCCCTCCTTCCCTGCAATTTACCTATCAAAAGAAGAAGAAAAAAAGTTTTGACCAAGTTGTGCTTGGTGCAATTAAGGTTATTAAAATTGGTATTTTAACTCCAATCGAAAAGAGAGCCTACAAGATTGAATGAGAAGATTGGATTGAGATTGTAAGAATTTATGGAATTTAAAAATTAAGTATGATATATAAAGAATTGAAGGATCATTTGACATGGTCAAACTAGACAACAAGTCATAAAAATACTCAAACACAGATAATGCGAAAAAAAGAAAAAAAAGAAAAGAATGATCCTTCATCCTTGTCTTTTAGTTAAATGTGAAATCAAGCCCCTAGTATGAAGTTCTATAAATTTGGTACTGTGTTTAGACTTTAGAGTCAAGCAATTAAAGCTAGCTAGAGTCATATTTGTTGAGGTTTATGCCCTAAAATCTAATTTATTGGCATGTCATAAATAATTAAATTGTTTAATTATATGAGACTATTTATAAATGAACTAATGAGACATTATCATAGTTCTTGAGATGCATTGTATGTGATTTAGTCACAGAAGATATAAATCACAAGTTCCTTGTAAACTCAAAACGTAGTTCGTAGTCGATGATGAAATTGGGCGCTTCATCTGCGAAGGCTATAACACATCAACTAAGATGATTTGTCTTGATCATGGAAGTGGAAACTTCTAGTTGATGTGTTGATGTGTCTTAAAAGTTAAGACATATTGAACTGGACCGCTGTGAGATTAATTATTCAATCAACAACTGTCACCTGAATAATTAATCTCACGACTTCTAATTTCATTGACTCTCAATCCTGAGAGGATAGTGAACCCGATCATGAAATGTAGGTTACTTTGATATATCAGGAGTGAGATCTAATATTCACAGTCAAAACCTCAGTATGTTGGGTAACCACACGTAGTGTTGAGGGAACACATATTCTCAAGATGGAATTCATAATCTCTTTTTATAGAGACACGAAATATCCTCTTGAGATAAGTTTAATGGCAACTGGTTATTCAGGGCGCCCACTTTAGTAAAAAGTTACTAAAGCTTATATTTATTGAAATTGGATTTCAATAAATGTGAATAACTAAAAGATTAAACCGGGTACTCAAGGATAAAATAGTTGTTGACAATGTGACAGCTCTTTATGACTTTGTTCACTATGGATATTTCATGGAGGGATCAAATGATATCATTAGAGTCTTGGGATATAATTTATTAATAAGGCCTAAAGTGCAATTATATTTATATAGTGGTATTAAATATAATTAATGGTAACTTTGGACTTGTCAAGAGTTGACAGATAAGCCTAAGGCCCATTGGAGCTAGAGTCTTATTTGTTCCTTTTGGTCCCATCTCAAGCCACAAACTAAAACCCAATTAGGCAGGCCCAAAAGGCTAACCCAATTAGATAATCAGTTTTTATTTAACAAGAGTTATTAAATAAAGTAACTATTAAGGTAGTTAGAATGTACGTATAATGAAAAAAAAAGAAAACAGTTTTTCTCTACAATGATAAGAAAAATGATTTTTCTTTGAGAATCAACGTACATAAAGACTGATTGAGAGACCACACTTCTTGGGCACCATGTGGAATTGAGATGAAGATTAAAGGTATTCTCAAGTCTTGGTTTTGAATTTCACTGCATCAAGGTACGCTTTCTATTCTTTGTACTAGAATTCAAGATTACATATTATCTCTCATGAATGAAGTAGATCCGTGTTTGTTGCTTCCGTTGTGTGTTTTGTATGAGATGCAAAACTAGATTTTCCAACAATATTTATCACTATATTCCAATTCCAACACCTATCCCAAGTCTTCCTAACCCTTGATAGACTCTCACGTCCCCATTTAATAACCAGAAGACCAAGAAGAATATATATAAAGTACTTATTTACCTACTCCCTTTTATACGTCCATTATTTTCTTGGTCTTTTTTTTTGGTTGAAATAGATGATTCATTAAAAACTAAGAAACTCCAATGGGTTCAGGACAAAGCCTGTTAAGGTACAAGCCATTAAAATCTTGCTGAAAAACATTAAAAACGTCCACAAGCGGACTTTCAAAAGACCTAAAATCTACTTCTTGTTCAGCACCCATCCTTGCGAGAGCGTCTGCACATCGGTTTGCTTATCGGTAACAGTGCTTAAATTGTATTTGGTGAAACTTGGTGATGAGCATCCTGCAGTCATCCAAAATGGGAGAAAGCACGTCATTTACATAGTCATTCCTACCAAATATATCAACTATAGTTTTAGCATCCAATTCAACAATAAGGTAAAGAATATTCAGGTTGTTGCACAACATTAGGCCATCCCTTAATCCCCATAATTCAGCCACAAAGCTATTTGTTATCCATATATGCCTTAAGAACCCAGAAATCCAATCCCTATGGCTGTCTCGCATGACACCTCCACAACCAGCTAACCCTGGACTTCCAGCAGCACACCCATCAGAATTCAGCTTCATCCATCCCTCAGGTGGTCTTTCCCAGCGACATGTAATTACCACCCTTTGGACTGGATTTCTTGGAGAGCTGGTACAATACATAAACTCAGTTGTTTGGTAGACAATATCGAAAGTTAGGTTCGGGTTCTGTGCTTTGCCAGAAAAAACCAACTGATTCCTGCTTTTCCAAATGATCCAAATTGCAAAAGAAAAGTGCATACTCCACTAGTTCCTCCCATACATGGCCCTATTGCCCGCTTTCCCATTCATTGCCAACCACTCTTGAAGATCACTCCTCCAGAAGATCTGATTCGTGTCCCTAACTCCCAACTACAACCAAACAGCCCTGACCTGAGGACAATCTCGCAAGGCATGCAACACCGACTCCACTTCTTCTTGACAGATGGGACATATATCATCATTCACTACACCCCTCCTTGCAAGGCACCCTTTCACTCCAATGCTATCGTGCACACACCTCCATAGAAAGGTTTTTATCCTAGGCAACGTATTGATTTTCCAGATCCAACCAACAGAAAAGGGAGGCATAATAGTAGAATCTCCACTTAGAGAATAAGCACTTTTAACATCAAACCCACCTTTGGCACTGCCCATCCAAGCTAATCTGTCACTCCCTGTGCTTGTGATTGACATTGGAATAGCTTGGATCAGGTCCCTGATGTCTGCAGGCAAAGCAAAAGGGATCTGATCCCAATCCCATCTCGAATCTATAATAGCATCCTTAACCTCTAGATGGGCAGCTTCTAGGGTTAAAGGACCTTGAATCATCTGACGAATGGGGCCCTTGTTGGTCCAATTCCCATACCAGAAACTCTGCTTACTATCCCTTCTTATAATCCATATGCTACCTTTGTTAAAGACTTTTCTACCTCGCTTTATGGCTATCCAGACTTGGGAACAAGGAAAACGATCAACATTGGTGGCATTTGCTCTCCTAGTAGTACAGTATTTTTGTTTTAGGACCTTGGCCCATGAGCTTCCTGTTCTATGTGGAACCTCCAATTAAGTTTTGTAAGGAGGGCAGTATTTCTTCCCCTTGCCGTTTGAAGACCAAGGCCACCCTCCTCCTTAGATTTAGTTACTTTTTGCCACCCAACCCAGTGAACCCTTTTTTGGTTTTCCGTGGTACCCCACAAGAAGTTACGGTTCACCTAGTCTATACCATCCAATACTCTGCCCGAGAGAGAGGCATACTGCATAACATAGGAAGGAATGGCCGCCGAGGAAGCTTAAATAAGCACAGCACGCCCCGCCAACGAAAGCAGATTGGCTTTCCACCCCGCTAGCTTTTGTTTCACTCTGTTTAGAATAAAATTGTACTCATGGGAAGACATGCCAGGTTGTTTGATAGGAATATGCAAGTATTTGCCTAGGCAAGGAGTAAAGGCAAACCCGAGAATGTCACAAAAAGCTTCCCTATCATCCCTATCAACATTGGGAGAAAAAAACACCCTCGACTTAGCTTCACTAACTGTTTACCCTGAGATATTGTAGAAAACATTTAGGACATCCCTAATGGCAGAGCAGTTCACATGGTCTAAATTAACAAAGAACATCAAATCATCCGCAAACATCAAATGAGAAATGGAGGGTCCTCTTTGCGAGACTTTGACCGGTCTCCAAAGGTTAGTGCTACATTTTTCCTCAATAAGCTATCCAAGAAAGTCCATACAGAGAATGAAAGGATAAAGTGATAGGGGGTCCCCTTGACGAATCCCTCTAAACGGGTATATCGGCTCCAAAGCTTCCCTATTGAAAACAATTGAGGTAGAGACCATCGTCACACAACTCATGATAATATCAACCAGATCCGCAGGCATATTAACTCTTATAAGCATATCTCGTATAAAACTCCACTCAAGTTTGTCATACACCTTCTCAAGATCAATCTTCAGTGCCATATACCCCACTTTTCCCTTCTTTTTGCTAAGGGTATGGATGACTTCTTGCACTATTATGGCATTATCAATGCCCTTCCTACCCGGAACAAAAGCCGTTTGGCAAGGGGATATGAGCTTATCAAGATACGGTCTCAACCTGGCAATAAAAATTTTCAATACAACTTTATATACCGTTTTACACAAGCTGATGGGTCTATAATTACTTAGTGTATCCGGACCTTGAATCTTCGGAATGAGGGCAATATGCGTTGTATCCAAGTAATCCGAAACTTTCCTATTAGAAAAAATCTTTTTTACTTTATTCGTTAATGAGTTACCCACAGTAAGCCAGAATCTTTGCAAAAAATCGGCATGCAACCCATCTGGCCCAGGTGCCTTAAAAGGTTTAAGCGACCACAACACTGCCTTATCTCCTCCTCCGATGCCCTTCCACTGATACTGCATTTTTCCTCCTCCGATAACCTGGCCTGCTAAGGAGTAATCGTAGGAGGAAGACAAGAAGTAATAGAGAAGGACGTGGTATAAATTGCACTATACCCACTTCTCACCAACTCTTTGATATCCTCATCCCGGGAAATCCACTTCCCCACTGAATCTTTGATCGCCATAATCTTGTTCCTCTTTCTTCTCACCAAAGTGGACACATGATAAAATGCCGTATTCCTATCTCCTTGAATTATCCAATTAACTCTAGATTTTAGAGCCTAGAGCTCCTCTTCCTGATTCAGCACAGTATCAAGATCCTTAAGGAGATCATTCTCAAGGTTAAGGAGGAAGGTCAAAGGCTTCATAGACATTGCTTTCTGAATACCATTCAACCTTGCCATAATGTTCCTTTTCCTTGCAAAGATGTTACCAAACTGCTCCTTATTCCACTTGGTTCCCTCTTTGGTAAAAGTCTCAATTGCCTTAGCCAAATCTGGCGTTTGTCTCCAAGCCTGCGAAACCACTCTAGGGAAGGTACAATCCGAAAGCCAACAGGTCTGAAACTTATACAATTTTTTCCTATTCTCATGCACTCTTGGCTGCATTTCCATTAAAACGGGGCAGTGATTGGAATGACACCTCGTGAGATGAACAACTCTAGCTTCCCGGTACATCAAACACCATTGAGAGTTTACAAAAAACCTATCTATTCTTTCCTGAATCAGAGCCTGAACTTCCCTTTTGTTAGTCCAAGTAAACCGAGGACTCGAAAAGCCTATGTCAATCATACTACACCTATCCAAGCACTCCTTGAACTGAAATGATCTATTCACACTCACACCCCTTCCACCAAATTTATCATCCTCCATAAGCGGTTCATTGAAGTCCCCCACCATGACCTAAGGCACATCATGAAGATTAGCCACTTTCATAAGATTGCTCCATAATACCTGTCTTTCAGCACACCTAAGACTAGCATAAATGGCAGTTAATAACCAGCTAAGGTTAGAAGTTCGTACCTTAACAACCACATGTATTTCCTGTTCTGTGTTTGCCAGCTGAGTAATTTCTACTCTATCTTCATTCCAGAGAAACCACAATCCACCCGCATAACCAATGGTATCTATATGTATGGCTCCATCAAACGGAAGAGAGCAGTAATCTCCTTCGCACTATCTCCCCCAATCCAAGTTTCCATCACTATTAGAATAGCTGGATATTGATTGCGGACTAGCTCTCTAACATGACTTTTAAAGGCGGGCTTCAGCGCACCCTTGCAGTTCCATACAATAATATTCATGAGGAAAATGTGCTCAGGGGTGGGGCACTCATCAACAGGAGGTAGAGATTTTGTCTCCTCCCTCAAGTTCCATCCCAGTCGCTTCAGCAGTTCCTTTGTCCGCCCTTCTCCAGGACACATCGTCAGATTGTGCTACAGGACTCCCATCTCCATTTCCTGTGACCAGACATGGAGACCGAAAACCAACGTGGCCTGAAAGACTTGTATTATTTTGGTCATATGGTTGCTCCCTATGAGGAAGGTGGAAATTGGTTTTCCCTCCAACATTCTTCGCTCTGACAAAGTCTCCATGGGATTCACTTCACACAACATCAGAACTGATGAAATTTGAGGTATGGATTCCCATACCAAACGTCGACCCTCCTCCGTCATCGGCATATCCGATAGGAACTCCCACCATGGATTGCTCACTTCCTTCCACGTGGGATCCGACAATGGAAGCCCTCCCTCTTTCGCACTCACTTTGGTCAACGGAAAAATCAACTTCCATGCTCTCCGAAGCTTGTGGTTGGACCATCCCTAGACTTGGGTTGGGTTCACACGAATCTCGGCAAGCACCACCTCCGGTATCTCCACCACAGTACCCTCTACATTGATGGCCCACCTTTGACCCTTCATTGGTAGTGAGCTGAAGCTAAGTAGAAGTTCTCTACTCTGATCTTCCATCGGTGAGAACTTGGTTAGGCGAGGAGGTGTAGAAAAAGAGCTTATCTGCGGCTTAAGGATTAGAAGTTCCCACAATGTTACTAACATTTTTAATAGTTGCCCTAGAGTGTGCAATTGCTTTTTTACCCTTCACTGAGGCTTGCTGACTGGGCTTAGTGACCGACACGGACTGTCCGGGCTGTTGTCCAATTTTCTCAAGCTCAGACGACTTTGGGCTTAAGCCCGAGGGCCTATAGGCCCTTAACCCACTCATATTCTCTATACCTTTAATGCTACTAGCAATCTGGGCTCTAGCCATAAACTTGGGTGGGAATAGCTCTCTTTTGGTCTCCCTCGAAGGCCCAGCATTGAGATCAACACTTACTGGCCCTTTGTTAACCCAATGATCCCTTTCAGTGCTTCGACGTGGCTGCCTCATCTGTTCATTCTCCTGACCATGTGGTCCCCTACTGGTCCTTTGGTTTCTTGCCCCACTCTTCCTTCGCGTTACCACTACCCACGAGCCGTACGTACTGTCTTGCACATCCTCTTGAACGTTTTCATGCACGATTTCACTAGGCCCCTCTCCTGCCTTAGTGGCATTAGACCCTCGAGAACTGTGTGACCAAGTATTACCTTCCTCTGGCTCCACCATCTCCGCCTCCTTCAACGTCGTAACACGGCAGATTAAATATGGATAGTTTTCTCTTTTATGGCCCATTCTCCCACAATCAAAGCACAGCTTCTGAATGCCTTTATAGCACACTGGTTGCTCAAATTTCCCAATTCTGATTGCTGTGACCAGCGGCTTAGTAACATCAATTTGTATACACAACCTTGCAAATCTGCCTTTTGCCTCCGACGCGATATGTGTCCACCCTTCAAACATTCTCGATGGCTTTCCCGATCTGATGGAGTGCTTCGGCATTGTAGTATTCTATCGGTAGCTCATTAAGCCTTATCCAAACTACTATCGAGGATATATTCGCCGACGCCGGTCTAAAGTCTGGTTCCCAAGGTCGAATGGAGAGGAAATGCTCACCAATAAACCATGGGCCCTTCTTTAGGACCGCTTCATAGTCTTCTTTGAGGGACAACATAGTAAGGAAGAACCCGTGGCCTAGATCGACATAGTCAAGTCTGCCTGTTGGTTTCCATAGTGACAGAAGTCTAGATTGAAGGAAGCTAAACCCTATCGATTTACTGTATACCTTAACGATAAGTGCCCTTGCCCAAGGATTCCTAATATGTTGCTTGAACTCTTTCGAGAACTTCACAACAACCAATCCTTCCCTAAGGGCATTGACTTCATCATCTGACTTGGCATCGTCCTCCATTAGGTCTCCGAAGTTAAAAGCTTGCGTATAGGCACCAAGAATCTCACCCACTACCTTATCCTTAAAAGAAACGGCTCAACTCCACAGGCCCCGGGATTGGGTTGGAGATGATGGTCTTGAATCTTGGCTATCACTGAAATTTGCATGATTCACATCCTTAACCTTCTTCTTGCTGCGTGCTAGTTCCTCCTGTTCTTCACGCGAGAGAGAACGAGAGGGAGAGCTAGGCGACATCATCACGCGAATAGTTTGAACTAGTGAACCCTTTGTTATTTCACCTCCTTCAAAATCTTAGAATACTAAGATGAAAAAATATAATAGCATAAGCAACCTACTCTCTGCCAAACTTCCATTTTGCCTTAATTGTTACTGTCACATACTTTACATATTCTTACTTGGCCCTTCATGAGGTAGAAATGCTAGAGACATAACTCTTTTCTAATTTTATCACAAGTTGCTAAGTTAGCAAATTGCAATCAAGTGAGGTTCATATGATAACTTTATGTTTTATTTGTTTTGTATGAGTTGGATTTCAGATTTAAAAAATGGGCCATATTTATGGGCTTTTAGAAAACATAATATTTTTGAAAAGAAAAAATTTTGGAGTGGCAAGGCGGGGCCCGTAGGGTCGGGTTTGGGGTAATAAAAAAAACCCGTTTAGTTAATAGGTCGGGTTTGAGTTATAGGGGCAGGTTTTGGGCTGGGTTCGGGTATAAAGAAACCCGCCCCAAACTCGACCCGTTGTCATTCCTAATGATAACCTAATGGTAATAACATCATATCTGTGTTTCAGCAATTCAACCTACCCCTCCTTCCCTGCAATTTACCTATCAAAAGAAGAAAAAAAAAAGTTTTGACCAAGTTGTGCTTGGTGCAACTAAGGTTGTTAAAATTGGTATTTTAACTCCAATCGAAAAGAGGGCTTACAAGATTGAATGAGAAGATTGGATTGAGATTGTAAGAATTTATGGAATTTAAATATTAAGTATGATATATAAAGAATTGAAGGATCATTTGACATGGTCAAATTAGACAAGTCATAAAAATACTCAAACACAGATAATGCGAAAAAAAAGAAAAAAGAAAAAAAAAAGAATGATCCTTCAATTCATCCTTGTCTTTTAGTTAAGTGTGAAATCAAGCCCCTAGTATGAAGTTCTATGAATTGGTACTGTGTTTAGACTTTAGAGTCAAGTAATTAAAGCTAGAGTCATATTTACCACTATTTTCCAATTCCAAACCTGTCCCAAGTCTTCCTAACCCTTGATAGACTCTCACATCCCCATTTAACAACCAGAAGACCAAGAAGAATATATATAAAGTACTTATTTACCTACTCCCTTTTATACTACTCCCTTTTATACGTCCACTATTTTCTTGGTCTTCATTGTCACTATCCTTGCCTTAACTTTTTAAATTACACTATAGAAGTCGCATTGAAAAGAAGTGTAGTATACTATAGCTGGAAGCTTCCTGCCAATTTTTATAAGCACAATTTCTAAAAATAAAGAAAAAGTTAGTGCAGTGTTGGCTTGGCTGTGTAGCGTGCTAGCTGTTATGTATGTTTCTATGCAAGTCATATTTTACTGCCCAGAATACCTTTTTCTTTTTGAAGTTCAGCCTTAGAAAAGCCTACCTTTTCTTTTCTTTCTTAATAAAGCCAATTAGCGTAGCTATTCAGGGATTAGGTTAGCACATGCAAGAACAAGAATGCTATTATAACTGTTAAGGAACCTGTTTTTTTCTTATTTTTTAAGTTATTAGAGGTCTTGGCCCAGTGGTATTAGAAATATATAAGTTTGTGCTTCTGGAATATTGTTTAGCACAAGTGAACAAATTTAGAATCTAAATACGTGTATGTTAGGTTTGTTTGTTTGTTTTATTTAACCCTATTAAATAATTATGTTTTATATATAATTATTTATTAAGCTCGTTAAGTAGTGATAGAATACACAATGTTTCAATGAAATCAATGTCAAATCAATTCTAAGATTTAGGGATAGACACAACAATTTTATAGAAGACAGGAGGAAATTGGTGAGGAATCTTCCACGAGGAAGATTTTGTAATTCATTATACCTTTACGTACCCTGGATGTAACTGTGTTTTTGGCTAATGATGCCGTAATATATGTACCATTTTTGGAAGATATCAATGATAATGATAGTCTTGGTTAAAACAATGCCACATTTACCCAAAAATAACGAAATCGATTTGATAAATAATGCCCAATGAAATTGGTCAAGAAGTTTCCTAGGACTTGACGCGAGAGATGTAACAAAAAACTGAAGGATCCAAATCCCTGGATTATTCCACCTGACCTATACTTTTATTTTTATTTTTGATTTTATCAAAGGTTGTGTAAGTTGTTCCATATGGCGGATTCAAGACTTAGAGTTAAGGGGTGGCTTTGCTGCTCGTTGTGTGCAGCGGCTCTGACCTTTGACTCTATTACTTTACCATTAAGGATTTTTGTTTAAAACTATTTAAAGGACCATGTTGTTTGTTTTGAGTAAAATAGGTTGATTGGACTTTTTTTTTTTTTTTAGTTTTATTATTGGTAATTTTTGTTTTTAAACTGATTTTTTGGGGCTTGTATATTTTGTTTAAGATTTAATCTATTAGTTTTTTTATGGCCTTTAAAAGGTGGAAAATGCTAAAACTACAAAATTTTTACAAATTGCTAATATGGTGAGTGGTTATTGGTAAAAAAAAAGTGATGCAAATGTGCAAACCAATAAGAATTTGCTACCTTAATAGTTTGTAAAAATGTTATAACATTACTCTTAAAAGAATTGATAACATTGTTAAGGGGGCAAAATGTAATTTTATTGAACAAAATTGCTAAAATTTGTACTCATTAATATAATAATATTTTCTTAAAAAAAGTTTAGGGGAGACCATTGCCCTCCTAGTCTATATATAGCTCTGTCCATGTGTTTCGCAATTAGATGGATCAAGAAACTTTACATACTAAAAATAAAACAATTTTTATTTTTTGTGAATGTATTACTATTTACTATATTTTGCTACGTGGATAATATAACCTGTTTAATCGCTGAAGATATATACAAGCCTGTGAGCACATCAATATCAATTAACCAACTACTAAAGAAAAAAATTAACAAAAAATAAAACCCCTTTCTTATGAAAAACATACATTCAATTTTATGAAATATTAAGAAAGAATGAAAGAGCATCAGAAATGCAATTGAATCATCTAAAATGAGATTCTGAGTAAGGAAGGATAGAATCGCATTTGGATATATAATTCTATCATTTAGTATGGGTAGGAAATGAAATTATGATTTTTTAAAAAATATTTTTTTAGAAATATTTACAGGTCGTATTAGGATTGAGGATTCTTGATACGTTTACTCAACAGATCAGGTTCAAGTCAACCCATATACCTGAATACTCATGACTCAACACAATACAAACCCGACCTGCAGATACAAATTGCGGCCCCTACTATCCAATTATTACTTATTTTGAATTTCATGAGCAAATTTGAAAGCTTAAGCCATCATTTCAATGTTATTTAATCCAATTGTATTTGGAAGAATTACAAAGGCAAGTGAAGTAGTGAACTTCTAGAACCATATTACTTTCAAAAGTGGAACGATGTCCCATCATTTTGTTTTAAAAAAAAATAAATAAAGGAACTATTGTGGAACTTATCCTTGAATCTCCTCCTCAAAGCCTAATCGTCTAAAAGTTTATATCTTTGAATTAATTAATTATGGTAAACGGGTACATTGATGATTGATCTTCTTTTTCTTTTTGGTGAAAAAAGGTTAGAAACTTAGAAACATTAATGATTGAAGTATTGACCCTTCAACTCCTATAAAAATTTGACACACATAGATGGGAAGAGAAGGAAATTTTACGCAAGGAAGATCCCCTGGTTTATATATAAATTCTATTATCAATCTGCCCCGTTCGATTTGTCATGCCTGTTGTCACTTCTTTATGACCCATTTGTTAAAGGTTGATCATAATTAATTTCTACTCTTTAGTTGCTTGGTCAATCATAAACTATATGGGGCTTTTGAGTACATTAGCCACATCAATCGTGAATTCTTATATAATAGTTTCATCATGCATGGGGTCCTAATAAAAACACACACAAACACATTCTAGAGACTTCAAAATCATGATTGAGAAAAAAAAAATATATATATATATTTTAATTATTCTTCTTTGCAGCAGGCTGATGATAGAGGATTATAGCAATGGTGCGTGATACAAAGCACTGAATTGGGACAGACAAGAAATTGATAAATTAGAAAGCAAAACCAAAAGCAATGGATAATGGATGAGAGAGAAGATTCTATGAGGGACACCAAATCACCAATATCATATTGTCTTAATTATTGACTACTACTATCGCACACTCTTGGTGCGATGGTCACTCCACAAGTATAAATGCTTGTGGGGTGTAGGGGGTAAGGGCCGGGGTTCAAGTCTCCAGGAGGGAGCTTCACACACATATACACTTAGATTAAGCTAGAGTAGAATTCTATCTTTTATCCAAAAAAAAAAAAAAATGATTGACGGCTAAATCCATCTTAATTGTCGCTTTTAAATACTAAGTAGTCGTTGGTAATGTAAGCATATAATGATAGTACTAGATAGAGTATTGTTCTAATTATTGTGGGAACCATCATCATTAGACGTCTCTATATACTAGTGAATATTCAAAAACGTTGTTCTTAGACAAAAGAAGGCTTTGGTCAAACATGAGTTGGCAGATACAATCCCCAGAAAGTAAGTTTGATTTTGCTTGCCCGTAAAATAATCTTATGACCAGCCTTAGAGCTTAGACACAACAATTTTCATCACGTTTTAAGTTTGTGTAAGCCGTAAGCTAGGTAAGCTATAATTAGAATAACTTCACTTTTATATGATTGAAATGTCTATCACCGATACCACTTTTATTATACGCTAATTAAAACAACCATATTAGCAATTATGAATGAAAAAGTAGACTTATTGTAATCTTATAGAAGTGAAAATTTAGGCTAGTAAAAAAAAATGCAGCAACATAATCAAGCTACCAAGTAGTACTTTAGCTAATCTGACTTAAGTGCAGCATGATAGTTTTCATAAGAATTTCATACAAAGGAGAATGAGATCTTGTTTATGAAAAAATAGCTTGATAAATAAATAAAACCATTTTTTTGCTACATTTGAAAAAACAATATTAAAAAAGGGGAAAAAAAAAACCATATGCATTGGAGGAGAATTATATTTCCCCACTTTCCTAGAATTTCTTTTTCATAGTCTCATCTTTTTTTTTCCCTAAATAAGATAAGTATTATTAATGCAAAAGAGTAAGCCGCAGAGCATGCCTATTTATCATATCTGAGACCAAAACATGGGCAAGAAGAATGGAGATAGGAAAGAACCCAAGACTTCAGGGTCCATTCATGTACCAAAATATCATCCAATTCTTTTGTGCTTCAAATGAAAAACATACTCAGTTGATATGAACCACACAAATGGAAAGCCAAATAGACACCAACAATACCATTAGACTGTAAAATAAAACAAACTGAACATTGAATTGAAAAGAGAATGAACATATCTGTCAAAAACTCAAAATCTAACTTTAAGGATGAAATGAAAGCTAAAGCACTCTAACAACACCCAACAGAGGCACTAACTACAGCATCAACAAATGCACTTTTCGCTAAAGTGTTCATAAATCATCATTTTATACACATTAGCAGAAAAGCTAACGCAGCTATACGACTAACAATAAGTGGTGGTGGGGAGTGTCGAATCTTTGAGCTTTTTCTTCTTATTGCAACTTTTCTTTTTCACTTGTTTCAAGGTACCTTTTCTCATACACATCTTTCTATCTACCCTCTCGGGTATTCTTTTAATCTTTAGAGGAAATACCAGAGAAACTTCAAAAAGGTAGGGACCATGACTAATATAGAATTGAAATAGGTAAAAGACTCTAAAAGAGCCACCGAAAGCCAAATTAATTACCGGAGGAAACAAAGGATGGTGGTGATAGTAGCAATTCAGAATTATCCCCAAATTGTAACTTATTTACCACCTGCAAAAGAAATACAACAAAAGGGTATTGAGATTCCATGTAATGTAATAGAAAGAACAAATTTTCAAACAAAGAAAAAGCACAAAAGGCAGAAAAGAGAGATGGAGAATGATTATAATACCTTTTCCATCGTCGCACAGTTTGTTTAAGAAGGAAATGAATACTATGATCAATGCGACCGCTGCTATGAGTCCAATTATTATTGCAAGAGTCTTCTCGATCTCATCATCATTGCTATTAGTATCATCTACACGCATTGATCAACAACATCAAATAATTAGAACGCATCTCACATTGTCCATATTCACAACTAATGGTATAGTTACCAACCATAAAAATCACTCATCATGATACTAATTTGGGATGGTGTTGAAATTAGCATCATTACTTGTGGGATCGAAAATTTCTCATGTGTCTCTTTCCCTTAACAACTTTACTTCATTTTTCACTCAAGGAAAATAATGCATTGACTTCGAGATTGTGTATCAATTCCCCCATTAAGTTGGAAATGTTGGTTTTTAAATTTTGAACCCCATAAAGTTTCAACCATGTAGAAGAACATTAACACATAGATTTGGGACCGATATCAAACCCATCAGCATCGGATTCTATCTTAGTTCCTTCGTGGGGCCTATCTCTCGCGGCATAAAAATTTAGAATTAAGTGCTTTACAGAAAGCCTTTCTTGTTCTTACTTTTATACAAGAAAGTCTAGGCACTTTGGCACTGTTAATCTCTTCTCAAAAACCAACCAGTCAAACATAAGATTTTTGAACAAAATCATAAACAAAACCCAAGTCTCATTTAGGTTCGCCTTTTCACTGTATTTCATAACATGGAAAGAGCAAAACAAAAAGAGAGTATATAATCATCATATTAATATTTGGCACAAGAATATTTGAAACTTCAAACACAAACATGTCCGTAGGAACTTGTTTTTAGGATTCTTTATGCGATAAGACACAAAGTGCTCAATTGTTCCGAACCACAACAGCAAAATTATATCCGCCCCAAGAATCAACATATTCGGAACAATAAATTAGTGACCTTACTGAATTTTTGCCTAAATCCCATCAATCACTCCTTAAGTAAAGGAAATGTGTATCACAAAGCAAATATGCACTAATCTAATATCATTACATTAGTACTTCAAATTAACAAACTCACTTTCATACAAAAACAACTCCTTTCACTTCCAATCTCCCTCACTCATTACTCAAAGTCATAACACACAAACCAATAATTTTGTTTTTTCTTTTCTTAGAATAATTTGTGAAACTTACCCAAATAACCATGCAAACTCATAATTCACCACGCAGTAATTTACATTTCCATGAAGTGAAAAGTAAAAAGTAAATTGAGAAATTATCCAAGAGTGTCTTTAGTAAAATTAATATACTCAAAACCATAATTTATTAGACTAATTAACTAGAGAACCAAAAACCCAAAAATGAGAAACCACCATCCGTGGTGGTGGCGAAACCGCTTACCCTGTCCTCCGGTGGCCCGCGGGCGAACGCCACCTGTCACGTAGCGCACGTAACACTTGGCCAAGTACATATCGCCCCACGCGGTGGCCCCACACTCAGTCCTCAGCCGTCCGATCGCATCCGAAAGACAATCCTGACACTCGCTCGGACTCAAATCCCCAACACACTGCGCCACACCCTGTACAGCCCCAGAGCTACTAGTCCTGTAGCTCTTGTAGGCCCCACCATCACCGGTCCCCAAATACGCCAGCACAGCATCTCTCCGAGTCAACGCATCAGAGTCATACCCAAAGGACGGTCCACATTTCTTGACAACCTCAGTCTTGTCTTCCACGCCTATGAAGTTCGAGTTATCGTATTTTACCAAACAACCTTCGAGCTGCAACGCGCCGCCGAGCGAGTCGACACAGAGGGTGCCGATTTGGCTCACTGCGAGAGTTATGCAGTGAGAGCACTCGTTGTTTTGGAGGTCGCCGCGGCATTGGAAGAGGCCGTAGAGGGTGTCTTGCGGGTTGGAGTTTGGGGTGGAGATGGTGTAGTTGTTGTAGGTGTTGAACGTGGCTGAGTTGACTAGGGAGGTGAGTAGCGAGTTGACGTTGCTTTCATAAGGTGAGCCTGGTGTGTACTTTAGCTGAGAACAACCGCCGAAGACGAAGGACTCTGTGGCGGAGTTTGATGGGGTTGTGAGAGTTGATGAGATTGTGATAAGGAAAACGCAGAGAGAAGAGAAAGAAAGAGCTCTGTTATTAGTCACAGACATGTTTGTGTGTGAGAGAGAGAAAGAAAGAGAGTGAATTTGGAGTAGAGGTTGTTGAAGAAGGAGAGGTATGAGTAGTGTGTGTGTTTGTGAGTGAGAGAGAGATAAAATGAGAGAGCTTTTGGCCTTTGGCAAAGAGTATGGTTGGTTGCTTTGAGGAGAATTTACGTAAGGCAGTGAGAAACTTAATACATGGAACAAGAGAGAGAGCGTATATAATTATTTTGTGGGTCCTGTTAACATGTGAGTTTAGAGCAACAGTTAATAAATAATTTTTTAAAAATTGATATTACTTTCAACATAAATATAAAAAATAAAAAATTGTCAAAAAATTAATTAATTTTTTATATATAAAAAGTTTCTAAAAATATTTTTTAAACCAATACTTTGAGGGCATTTGCTAATTATTTTATTATTTTGCAGCAAAAAAAAAAAAAAAAAAAAGGTTAGGACCACAATCTACAGTAATTAAGATTTATTAGCATGGATACCTTCATACAATTTGGTTTCACTAAAAAATACTCGTATAACTAAAAAAATAGTACAAGAGTAAATGGTATTTTTCCTCCGTCATCTCATTATTGACCTCAACTGAAGTTACATCTAGTGGGATTTTAACAAAAAGTTCAACTACTTAATAATTTTATAATTTACATTAAAGCAATATTATGTCAATCTCAATTAAACAATTATATTTTATAATCTATCCATATTTATTATGCATATGGTTGGAGATGGTGACTTGTATTCTGAAGTATCAACGGTCTTTATTTTAAAGGCCTCATAGGTGAGCATAGTATTGGAGTAAGTTAGCGAGAAAACGTATGAACTACCTAAAAATTTTATGTTAATTTTTCTCTCATTTTCTCTCTATTTTTAATAATATTGCTAGATTTGAATTTCACCATATGTATAAAATTTTATATCATATATAGATTCATAAAAATGAGGAAAATGTTTTCTTTAATGAACAACAGTACAGAATTTTAATTTAAAAAATGACTTAGAAAGTTTTTCCATCAAGAGTCAAGACATATATATATCGATCACACGTCATTTCCATTTTAATTTGTGCATTTTGATAATAAACACATCATTAAACATAAGTACCATAAATTCATCATAAACTAGAAGTACAATAAATTTGCCATAATGGCAATTGGATCAATGTGATAGATCGAGCTCAAAGTCAATTATAATGGTTGACCACCGCAGCACCAAAACGTGGCCGTGACTTACCTACTCCTACGACAATGGGGTCCCGTTGTAAGGCTCCTAGTCTATATATCGATTTAATTGTGGTCATTTCAATTGGCTGAAAGATTAGTTAAGTTTAAGGGTGTGTTAGATAGTTGAGGATGGACTTGTCTCCTGTAATAGGTTTTTCAGTCACCATCGGTTGGACATTGAACCAATAAAGCAAGCTATCAGCTAATCTAACTTTAAAAAGAAAGAAAGAGAAGGAAAAAAAAAAAAAAAAAGGTAACCCACCTCTCTCTCTCTCTCTCCGCTTTATGTACAGTGTTACAATAGATCATAGCTTTATAATTGATATTTTGAAAATTCAACCACTAAATTATATACTTTCGTTACTATGTATGCCAAATTTTATATTAATCAAATGTTTATATTGGATCTATAAACTCATGTTTTGTATGTAATTAAAAAAAAAAAATTTTGACAGATTATGATAAGATAATTATTGATCTTTCATTATTTCAATATCTTGTAAGCACCAAGGGTATATGAGGATAATGTAATCCAATGATTGATTCATTAAAATACCCTTTCAATGAAAAGTTATGGAGTGGTATAGTATTATATAAAATTACGATGGGTGAAATGTGAACTTGAGCTTATATGTTTGTGTGTGTGCACACACTCTCTCTTATGTTGTGTTCATGTGGCAAGGGTATGTGCCTTGAATTATCACAACCTCAAGTCAATCACAATTGTGACCAAATACGAATTGTAAAAGGATTTTCCCTATGCCAACTCCTATTAACCAAAAAATACATAGAAGAAAAATAGAAGGCTTTTTTGTCTTGTTCTTTTTGTGAGAGAGAGCCTAGGGTATTTTTGGGATTTAGGTCTATTGACAAAATCTTTGTACCACTATTGCAGTCTTCATATTTTATTATGAAATTTTCTTCCTATTGTTGCCTGTAAACATAGGCATCTTGCCGAATCACGTAAATTCATACGTCTCTTGTATGTGTGCTTGTAAATTCATTTTGTCTTTATTGTTATTGGTTTGAATTTTGGGGTGCTATTTACACAACAAGTGATATTAGAGTAACATTAGGATTCAATCTCTTGGTTATATTAAAGATGTCAAGCACCAAGTATGAAGTGGAGAATTTTTGTGATTAGGGAAACTTTTCTCTCTAGAAAAAGTGGATGAAGGAAATAGTGTTGTAACAGAGCCAAGTATTAAAAGTTCATACTTGTTTAGTTAATTTTATTTTGAACAATAACCGAACTCAATCTCATTACTAGATAAGACTATATGTTCGAGCTTAGTTCATTTTCTTGCTTGTTCACAAACTATTTGATTAACTTATTCTTTTGCCAAATATAATAAAACCATAAATATTTTTACCCCTTCACAAATCTATGAATTTTATTTATGAATGGACTGTTTATATAACTACAAATAATACTCTAATATAATTTGAACCTATTTACAAACTCATACAATCCAACTTCAAGTTTATATATATATATAAGTATATGTTTAGGCAACTAGACATATAAAAATATAAAAATATTTATAGTTAAATTAATCTTCATGGTCACTAGTTTTTTCACAAACAAATTATTATATTTAAGCTTAGCTTGTTTACTAAACAAATGAACATAAACAAGTTTTTTCACGAGCCGAGCTTAAGTTGTTTCATAAATAGTTTAGTTCGTTTACAGTCATAAGAAGGATCTCTTGATCCAAAAAGTGTTCATAAGGCCTTACATAGGAAAGCAAAGAAACTTGAAAAGATGAGTAACGAAGTTTGGGAAGAGATGGATGACAAAGTAGTTAATGCAATTTGTCTTAACCAATGTAATGTAAGTGTGAGGCACACTCAAGCGCAAAAACCTCTCGAAGCCTAGGTGCAAAACATGTACTTGATTGAAATAAAGTGCACATTTTTATAAATATAATGTAATAAATTTGAAAATAATAATTAATTGGTAATACAATAATCAAGTGGTCATATAATCATATAAGTTAAAATATAATAATTTTATATATTCATGTAACATTTTATATCATTCTCTTAATGATCTCTTACTAGCCTCATTGCATGCACTCCGCGTGTGCATGAGGCTTTTTTTTGGGTTTAGTGTAATAATTTTATATTTATTCCAATTTGAGATTTAAGTGTATATTCGATCATATTATGCATTTGAGAACTATTGATATAGCCGGAAGTGTCATGAAGCTAACCACAAAAAATGAACATTGAGATCATATATTTGTATGTGAATGTGTTCAATTTTTGGAGGAATGTGTTCAATTTTCGATCAGTAGTTCTCTAATGTATAATATGTTCGAACATACACTTAAACCTCAAATTGGAATGAATAGAAAATTATAACACTAAACCCAAAAAAGAAGGAGCCTCATGCACGGACGGAGCACATGCAATGAAGCTAGTTTACTTTATGAGTTCATTAATATATTGTAGTTATGTCAGTGGACAAAAGAATAAGTTTCAATGTTATTTTTGTGCTCATTTTTTGTGGTTAGTCTCACGACACTTATAGCTGTATCAGTCATTCGCAACTGTGTAAGATTAGTGGTCAAATGTGTAAACTTCACATAGAGATAAATGGAAAATTATGACACTAATGACTAAACTCCAAAAAAAAAAGTCTCAAGCACGCGCAGAGTGTGTGCGATGAGGCTAATACATGATTACTATATATAATCGCATGATAGTGTCTTTTATTTTGAATAATTTCTTTAGCAATTGGTAGGCTAGTTAGCTTTTGTCGTTTACAACACTAAGCACTAATCCATGGCTCACAAGGATATTCAGAGTTTTTTGTTTCGATGTCCTCACAACGAGCATGATAATTTGGAGATGGTGAAGGTATAGAGGCTAAAATGTGTTTTCTCTCTAATTAAGGAATTGATATTTGATAGTCTCTGCCTTCTCTCTATGATTTTAGGGTAGAATTTTGTAGATATATGAGTCAGGCTTATTGGATAAGGTAATAACAAAGGAAAAAAAAAAAAAAAAAAAATTCTCGTAGGTGCCAACTTGCTCCAACGAGTTTAGTTTTGAGTGAAAGTATTTGTGTAAACTGAATTTCAAAGTCTATTGTGCTTGCCTGATATCTCACCTGACAAGGGAAGCGAAATTGCTATTGTTGCAACTTGGACTTCAGCTTTTGATTTAATTTAATTTGACTCAAAGCATTACAATTGAATGGAATTCAAATACATGGAAAATTTTGCAATTTACAAATGAAATTTTTGGCACGAAATTTGCTAGCACAAACAATCGTAACAAAAAAAAAAATCATCAAAATTGAGCCATTTTTAATCATATTTACCTATTAATTAAACATTTTTTAAAACAAATAATTAGTTTATAGCTAAATACCTATTTATCCACTATGTTTTATTTCATACACTAATGTCCATCCTTTCTTTAGATTTGAATTGATGGGCTTTTCATACTTCATTAATTATAATTACTTCTTTTTAAGAACCAATTACAATTAATTTCTCATTTTATTTTAAATTATAATTACTTCTTTTTAAGAACCAATAACAATTAATTTCTCATTTAATTTTAAAGGATACTTTTCAACCGTTAAATTTGATTTTGCATGATATTTCAATCCATACTCTAATGTTTGTGCAAAAAGTGACCATCTGATAGTCTTTTTTTGATGAGTAAGAAGGGGGTGGGGGTGACCATGTGTGACTCACTTCTTTGGGTGTGATCATAGGGGCACCCGCCGCTAGGAAATGTTGAGTTGAGCCATAACTACTGTGACTGGGGTGCACGTACCTCACCCTAGCACCCCAAGAGAGCTAGCAGTAAGGCGCAACGCATGAGTGCTCCCACCTCCCATCTCCAGTACCCGTTAGGGTTCGAACGAGAGACCATCTGATAGTCAAAACTTAAAAGTTTCGATCATTTCTTATATTAGGTTTTTAGTCTTCTAGTGGCACAAAAAGACCATTTTACCCTTAGGCCAATAAAGCGATCATTTTATTTACCTCAAATTGAAAAACTAGAATTTTTGTTAATTGTAAAATAAGGGGTCTAAGACTCTGAACAAAACTTTATAGGAAAAGTCTTTCTTGTAGTGTTTATTTATTTATTTATTTATTTATTTTTAATTTTATTGCAAGCATTTTTAATGTTAAATAACTATTTTTTTAAGATTTAAAAAAAAAATAGAAAATGATATCTTTTCACCTCGCTCACTTATCTAATTCTTTATGATATAATCCATCATTAATGATGCAATTCATTTTAATCTGCTTACGCTGATCTATGACCATTAATTTCTCATAAACTCAAACTTTATCAATAATAAGATTGAAAAAATCTAATTTTTAAACTTTATTAAAATAAAATACATAAGTTGGTTAAAGTTCCTCAAGATTACTTTAGAACTTTCTCAAAAAAGAAAAAAAAAAGAAAAAAAAAAAAGATTACTTTAGAAGTAATGGACTCATTTCTATCATGTCAGTACTAAACAAATTAAGATAAGAATATATTATGCAAGATATCATAATTAAATTATTTTTTTATATAAAGTATAATGATTTAAAAGTGTTAACCAGGAATCTTGTGTGGTTTAGTTGGCACCTCCATGTCTTAATTTCCAATTGTATTATATCTAAAGTTCAAATTTCTCATCTTTTATTATAACTAGTTTATAACCTCATGCATATGTACGAATATACTTAAAAGATATACATTAAGATGCATAGTATAATTCTTACATATATAATTTAAATATTATTGATAGTCATTTATATATTTTTTTAACTCTTTAAAAAGTATGGTAAGAATATTATTAGGTAGAAAATGTAAATTTTCCATTTTTTTAAATTTGTTTTCTACTCGTTAGTTCTAGACTCTTTGATTTTTGTATGTAATAACTCACTTGAATAGATATTTATGATGTAGTCCCACATTTGACTTCAAAATTAAGAAATAAAACTCTCTCTAAATATAAATAATTTAGGACACATGGCGCAAAATTGGACTTCAATTGTAGAATCTAATTGAATATTCTCTAAGATTTGTTTATTAATATATACTAGCTTGTAACCTCATGCATATGCATTGATACATTTAAAGATATACAATAAGATGCATAATATAATTCTTATATATATAATTTATATACTATTGATAGTCATTTTTATATTTTGTTAAATCTTTTAAATTTTGTAAGGATATTATTAGGTATAAAATGTAAATTGTCCATATTATTATTTTTAATTATTATGAAACATTTTTTTTTTACGATTCATTTATTCTAAACTCTTTGGTTTTTGTACTTTTTTTTTTTTTTGAGAATACTAAATATTTTCAACACACACACGGGGAGAGAGGGGGAGATTTTAATAGCTCACTTGAATGAGTATTTATGATGTGGTCCCATATTTGATTATAAGATTAAGAAATAAAACTCTTTAAAAATAAACAGTTTGGGACACATGGCGTAAAATTATAACTCTAATTTAGAATTCTAATTTGAGTTTCTCTCAGTTTCACCTATTATTATATATATAGACTAGTGTATAGCTTCGTGCATATGCACTGTTACAATTAAAAACAATTACAATTGTACATTTTTTTTTAGAAGAAATTCAAATTATACATAGTATTAGCTTACAGTTTTTTTAAACCATACATTTCTAAAATATGTAATGGTTTCTCAATATATATATAAATATATATATATATAATTTAGTTGGATTTAGACTCTTCGATTTTTTTACCCAATAATTTACTTGTCACAAAAATTAAAAAAAATAAATGGACACGTGGCAAAAAATTAGATTCCAATTGAAATCCAATTTAGAATCTAATTGGATTTTGACTCTTTGATTGTTATACTCAATAATTCACTAGCACAAAATTAAAAATTAAATGCAACAAGTGGCACAAAATTGAGAATCCAATTAAAATCTAATTAGATTTTCTCTGAGCTTTGGTTATATATATAAATATATATATATATATATAAATTATCGAATTAATATAAAAAACAATTAAAAGTGTGGTCCCAATCAATTGAATATATATGTAACATTTCTACTAGTACAAATCATCTTCAACTATTTCAATAAATGCAAGAAAAATAAAGTGTGTCTCTTTTGTTTACTTTGACCCTCCATACATTTTGAAGTCTGAAAAGGTCGGATAGATGAGGAGTCATTTCCCCACTTGTAGTGAATTCTATTACTCCAGAGGAAGTGTAACCAACTTTATATTAGAAAAAAATTGTTGAACTACTTTAATATAGTTATTTATCCCAATAATTTTTTTAGATTCATTTAAGTGTGTGTGGCATTAAATAATTATCATATATGTTAGAAAAAATATAAGACGTTGCATGCCTGGATCTTTTTGTAAGAAAAAGTAGTAGTTAGGTTGTTAATTATTTTTGTAACATTGGGTGACAAAGCTGTTGGCATGAGCATTTTAGAAGCCCGTTAATTATTTCATTCATCAGCAACATATATGTGTATAAGTACCGACGTGTGTGTGAGTGTCTTGGTTTGATGATATAGAGCAACTATCAAACTAAGACACCAATTAGTTTCTGGTTTAGGCGATGATTAAATTTCAGATCTCTTATTCGATGACAAAGAACTTTACCATATCCCTTATGTGGTTTAATTGTGACATCAAGGTAACTCTCTCATATCCAAAAAAACCTCTCGGGTGGTGATGAAAGGAAAACAATCTATACCTAGTCTAAATTTTTTTCAGCAGGATAGTTCTTTACCTTCCATCCCATGTCCTCACAATGTTTGATATTGAAAGCATATGAAATGAAAGTATTTGATGTCCACATTTTGGAAAAAAGGATTCCACTCGTCATCAATGTGGCACTGCTAGCTAGGCTGCTAGCTAGTCCTTATATGCTTGGGTATATACTATATAGTAGAAGACATGCATATAGAATTGACTGATTCCAAGTCTTAGACAAAACGACTAGTTCTATAACCTTTTTTTTTTTTTTTTTTTGCTGAGTATGATTGACTATAAGTCTATAACCCTTAAAGCACGCAAACATGTATGTAACAATTAACTTTTTCCTCTCTCTCCTAGTTGAAGACATGGGTCATGGATCATGTTATGTTGTAGAAGAGCAAAAGTGGATGTTCCATCATAGAGAAAAAGAAAGGGAAAGTAATGGAAGAGGAAGAGGGATCGGAAGACAAGTCACATTCAATTATTAATGGTTATGGTTTACTTATCTAAGTATTGAGAACTTGTCTTTGTATAATGATGTACCCATAACCTCATAGTAGGGCTCTCTGCCTATGCTTCCAAGCAAATTATTGTCATTTTGCCCTGTGGTTAGGCTTCTCACGAAAACTGCATAGCTTCATACCTCCAAAACCCATATTCTAATATTCTTGTTGGATTTGTGTCTATACTAGGAAAAATTCTTGTGCCACACCAAAAGACACATCATTGGCCACAACTCGCCCATGTGGCGAGTTGTGGTTGGTGGAGGGGTGTCCCCACCATCACTCCTCCACCAACCATAACTCGCTATATGGGCGAGTTGTGGTCAATGTTGTGCCTTTTGATGTGGCACAAGAATTACTCATGTACTAATGAAGCTAGCCAACCTTCATGTCGTAATTAATGTGGTTGTTAAAATAGTTTCAAGCTGACCAACCTTCATTTCATTGTTATTCAAAAAGTTGGCCAAAGTGAAAATAAAATTTCCTAACAATTATTGCTCCAATTAATGGTCTGATTTAATTTATATATGTATTGTGTTACATAGAAATGTGAATATTTAAAATTCTCAAAGAATATTGGACAAATAATTTCATCAATTCGATGGCATCATTTAAAGAGATTGAAACACGTGTGCTCTTATAGTCTTACTTTCATTGTGGGAAAAAAAGAAAATCACTTTCATGGAAGTCGCATTTAATAAACCCAAAATCCTTGAGTCAAGAAGACTAAGACTATTGATATGAATGAAAACGAAATCTTCGCACTCGAGAAATTCTTCAAAAGTAGAGGAAAATGATTTTATGTGGACACTATGTTTTGTCAAACACAACTACAAAGTGAATATATTCCAGTTAATGGACTCACAAATCTCTCAATTGATTTGGTAGTAGAATTGTTGAGGAGATAATGGACAGATTATGAGTTTCCAATGAGTTCTATAACGCATTACAAAATTGCATCATAGTATGTATTTTAGATCCAGTAACTATGCGACAACGCACTCAATCAGCTCAAATTGTCCGACTCACACCACTGCCACATAAATATGATATATATTGATTTTCAATCTGATTTAGCGGGTTCAACTATTAAAGTTACGGGTTGAGTTACACATATTAATCTGAAAAATTAATAGTACTTTCTCAACATATTTGTAAGCATACAAAATATTTAGAAAGTACCTGTACCTTAAGAGGTGTATATTTAGATTTATAAGAAAGTTGGTCACTTCCAAAATGAATTTTAGGATTTAGAGGAAATACAAATTAAATTTATACATGAATGGTATATTAAATTTTTAAGTTTAGTATATAACATGTAATTAAAACTAACCCTCCCAATCTACTGTTTTTGGAGGTTGGTGGGTTGTGGTGGTTTGAAATTTTTTCAACCCGCCAATATTAAAATGATTGAAATTTTTTACCTCAACCCATCCAATCCGACCGCACACAACCCTTTATCTTTTTTTCTTTTCTTTTTTTTTTAAAAAGAATCCACAACCCTATATCTAAATTTCTAGATTTTTTTTTTCTTCGGTAAGAACTCTTCATTTGGATATGGACAGACTGGGCCCAGAACCTCCTTTGTAAAGCTTTTGTTGTGGGCTTGATCCCCCTTAATAGAAATCTTTATTTAGCAAAGAATAAAACACGAATGTCGAATAGGGTGTAAATTACTGACTAATGAGTCCACTTTTATTTGTCTGGGCCTAGGTCCATGTTTTGTTTGATTAAGCAGTTGAATATTTTCAAGGGCTACTTAACTGAATGCCTACCTGATTGAAAAGCTTATGTTATCTCATGGCCCAGCCCGGTTTTAGAAACATGCAAGTTAATAAGAACTTCATGTCCCAGGGAAAAAAATTGAAAATTTCATGTCTAACGAGAGACTTGGGGTTTGTATAATAAGCTAAAAAATTATGAATAACTCAACATCTTTGGCATGGTTACAACTACTGTTATAACTTGTAAGCACTCTTTTATTTCTTTTTTGTTGCAAAAAAGAAAATCAAATACTCCAAGAAATATGGACTATTGGACTCTTCTAATCTTGTGTCTCTATCTGACAAGAAGTTTAGATCCAAAAGAGTTTAATAATCCGTAAGTTGGTTAGATGTTAAACTTGTTGCGCACATATTATTTTATATAGTTAACTTTACACCAAAAAAAAAAAAAAAAATTGAAATTGTGACTTTCAATTGCTTTTTCGCATGTGTAAAGCTGTGTAAAATAATTTGAGCATAATAAACACTGCTCATTAGATTATGTGCGAGTTTGGCCAAAATATAAGTACTTAATTAGTAATCTGTATAAAAGGACTTGTGAAACATTTGTCAATCTAATTTCCTGTTTGAATACCAAATTGGTTCCACTTGTGGCCCTCATTGTTGAGTGTTTAAGAGGAATTAGATTTACAACCAAAACCAGTGTCTCTTTGGACAGATAACTAATGTAGTGGTATTTTGGCTAACTTAAACCTAATCTTAGATCCATAAATGATTTCACCATATAAGAATCTCCTGCTTGCGCTATAATTAGGTCCATAGAAGGAGTATTGAACATGAGTCACCGACCGTACATCATTTGGCAAAAGTATGGAGTATTGTTAATCAAGACAAAGAAAAAAAAAATTAAAAAAAATCATAAATGACTTGCCAAAACCCCTCCTCCCACGCCAAAAGTAGGCCTTGTCCAATTGGAGCCAATTATCCAATTTTAAAAGTTAATAGTCAATAATTACACATTGTATATGGAAAACACAAATGAAATCATGTTTCAAAAACACGATTTTAGTTATAATTGTAGAATAGTATGCAATAATAATTAACTTTTGGATTATAGATCGAGCTGCTACTAAGTGTATGTTTTGCTTCAAATTAAAAAACTAGTTTATTTTACTATTCAACTTATTTTTGCTATTATTCATGGGCTCCATTGCACTTTTTGGTACTATTTATAAGTTCCACCGTATTATTTTAGCTAACTTTTACCTTTATTTACAATACTTTCAGCAAAAAGTTTTCAATTTCAATAAAATAACCGGATCCCAAACAGACCCTAAGTATATAGTGGTCTCTCAACATGTGTACCATAAGGGCCAACTAACTTGCAAACATTTTGGCAAATGGGAGAAAAGTTTAAGAAAGGGTACTTTAATTTTATATTTCCTGTTCTAATTTTTGTATATGGTACTTTTGTTTGGAACTTGTCGAGAATGGCCTTTTGTCTTTATATTCCCACTCTCCCCAGATTAATCTGATAACAACTATGAATATCCATGAATTGGCACACAACAATTTAGGAAGACAAATTTTGAAGTTATTTTGAACCTTACAAGTTACAACTAAGAACTTTACAATATCAAACCCTAGTCAACTTGAACTCCTGAGCTTGTACTTGGAAAGTCTTCTGGAATGTCCAAAGCTTGTGCACACATACTCCCAACTCTTTCTTTCATCTGTTCTGACTTTTCTCCAAATTGTCCACAATGTACAAGACCATAAGTACTCCCCCAGTAATTCAAATCATCCTTAGACATGTTACTTTTAGCATACACAATAAGTATGCTATTGGCTTATTGCATCATATTAAAGAACATGAACCAAATCGAACTAAATTTCCATTCAATAATTCATCAAACACTTTCACAATTTGAAACAATCACAAATTCAAACTACATTCTTGAATCAATAGTGTCCACCCAGCAATCCCTAGAAGACCCGACGAGCAATACCAGTATGCATTTATTTACACAACACTGCATCAAAAGAACTTTTCTTTAAAAAAATCCCAACATAACTTTATTTAATTTCACACAATTCATTTACAAGTGTAATATAAAAATAAAATGAATACATTGGTTTATAATTCCATATTGTTAAATGCTAGAAAGATTACGCTTTCTTTTTAGTCGATGATCTTTCCTTCTCCAGCCTTTCAAACAAGCTTCCATCATAAGCACCTTTAACTGTTTCTTTCGGTAGTAAACCATTCTTGTCCTTGCAGAGAACATATAGGGTCTTCCATTCTATATAGCTAGCAAACCTACAATAAATTTTAAAAGTTCATTAAATTTCTTTGAAGGAGGACAAAAGTTCTTAGTTAATCAAAAAATTAGATATAGATATCTACCATCCTTTGTAGTCCTTGGGGTTCCTGTTTGCCTTCAGCATTTTCATTAGTTCATTCGATGTTAAAGCACTGGGGTAAGTAAGAGCATGCTTGCTGAAAATCTCTTCAAACTTCGAAGGAACAAACCTAAAAGATTGATTTGAAAAGAAAATTTAGACAAATCCCACAAGAGGACCAAAATATGCTGAAGTATAGCCATGGATTAAGAAGAACTATACTCATCAATAAGATCCATTAGAGATTAGAGTTTAGGTTTCACATGGATTCATCCAAACCGAGATGTGACCAACTCAGTGAACACACCTTACAACGATGTCAATTCTAGTTGAATAATCTCAATGAACAATCATAAAGACGCACAAATTTTCACAAATTTCTTTTTTTTGCTTGCTAAGGTGATAAGTTGTCACTCTCACAAAAACACACCACTGACACCATTTATATTGTATATTAATCACAACATATCATTTCGATAATTGTGAAAATAGTTGTAAGTGTTGTGTGTGTGAGTGTTTTTTTTTGTCTCGCTAGACTTACTAAATATGGGGATTTCCTTGGTAATTTGATTAAGTGAAATAGACTACACCATGACCACTTAATTAGTTTTACATATTGTCAGGCTTTACTATGAAAACGACCCTGATTATGGGGTTTTCTTTGGCAACTAAATTAGGTGAAATGGACCACACCATGATCACTTGATTAATTCTATTAATATATTGTCAGGCTTTAATTTGAAAATAACCTTGACCTGAGGTTGCCTAGGATCAGAATTCAGGGAAACTTCAAAATGACCCAAAAATAATAAATACTTGTGTTCCAAATCAGCTCTAGCTTAATATGGTCTAAATTGGGTTGTGCGGAAAGCACATGGACACTAATTGATTATAGGATTGAGAAAGTTTGGTCTTTATGTACAAATATATTTCATAAGAGCTGCTATAGGTCGAGGCTTTATAGCGGCATTAGCGAAAAATGCGATAATAGCTCACATATAGCATTGCTTTTCAAAAATGCTGCAAAAAAACACCCGGTATAAACCGGTATTTTAGTAGTGATAGGTTCTGTTGGTTAGCCGGCTCTTCAAAATCAACTCAATCCAGAATTGATGTAAGCCTAAAACACTAATGCAACATAACATTTTTCATGATTGCTGAGTTGGTAATTTGTTATTAATTCTCATATAAGCACACCACTAATTCTATTTTATTGTCTACTGAAAACAACTTACCATATCAATAATTGCGAGAAAAGTTGACTACAGAATTAATGTCACAACAAAAAAGTCTATAAAGACCAACCCATTTAGGTATCTAAAAGGAAGCAAGTTGCTCTTTTTTAAAGGTCTCGAAAGTCGAAACAAGTTATGCTTGGGAAGGACAAAGTAAAACAAAAGCAAAATTAAAGAAACAGATTTACCTAATAAAACATGACAAACAGACAGATTATTAGGCCACTAAACTAATAACATATAAGATACACCAACGGAGTACTTCAACTCGATCAAAACACCAGTCAACATGAGTAAGAAATTTATGGCATATACATAGAGCATATACCTTCCTTCGGAGTCATAGGTTCCAGAGTCACTCCCATGTTTGGCTCTTTGAATATTCTTAATCTCAATTGGAAAGAGCAAAGAAGGGAATTTTCCCTGCACCATATCAATATGGAAGCCAAATTAATTAAAACAACAACATCAATAAATGAAAAATGTAAAAACAAACAGGCCTTCAAAATGCCAGATTGAGCCATGGAACTTCCTCAAAGTAATGTTTGTAACATACAATACAACCTCCTTGAAGTAAGGTTATTTGAAATGTAAAATTAACATGTCTAGTTTTCAATCAATCACACTTATGAGAACATCTTATTTCTAGTAACTTATTTGCACAGTATTTTTATTAAAAGATATAATTTTTATGTTAACCCTGCAATAAAAAGCTAAAATCTCGTTTATAGTAAAAATAAATAAATAAAAGTTAGATTATATTTGAAAAAAGCTTAAAAAAACACAAAAAGTGAAAGAACAAATAAGGTGTGGACAAAGGCACCCATATCACATTATAAATTAACTATACACCTACTTATTGTAAAATAGTTTTTTTTTTTTTTTTATTACAAATGAAAGAGAGAGAATAGGGGATTGAGTTATTTAGTTAGATGACATTTAAAAGAAATATATTTATTGCTAGGAAGTAACGTTTAGCTTATTATTAATGATCAAGAGAAAGAGTTAAGAATGCATGATATTTTATTTAAACTTCTGTCAACTTTATTACCACAATAATATAAGAAAGCTTTTCTTCTCATTGGTTGAATTGCCTCAATTATGTTTTCTTGAATATTTAAATTGGCAGCAGGAATCACCAGTTGGTCGTATTTATTTACTATTTAAGAGTCCTGTCAAGTGTGGACTTGTGGTCAACATGGGCCTCCTCGTATTATTTTAAAGTAACGTTGGGAACACAATTTTTTTTATAATTGTTGACATAATTTTTAGCAATTGGAAAAATATACTTTAACTTGAAATCCATCATTGGTATTATTAACTAATCACATTTTCTGCCATTCATCTCAAAAAGAAAAAAACTAATCACAACAAGCAATTTCAACAGTTATGTTTTTCAAATAATAATAATAAAAAATTATAAAACATTTTATCCCTAGAATTTCTCTAAAATTATATATAGGGGCGGCGTAGACTTATTGATAATTTTATGTCAAAGTCTCAAAGACATTTTAAGCATTCTTCGTTAATTTATCAACCTACTCTATTTGACTAACTCAAGTATATGACAAGAAACAGTTAGATTTTCAATCATATAATGTGCTCCTCAATTATTGTTGTAATGCATTTAGGATTATGGTTTTTATATAAAAAATAAATTGCCCAACATTTTTTACAAAATTTTCACAATAAAGCATAAGTGACAAGTTATTACTAGTTCTTATTTAAGCTACTAGTGACATTATTTTTTTACTCACTATTAACAATTTGGCATCTATATTTTATTATGAAAATATCGTGTAGTTCTTCTATATATATATATATATTGTGTAGTTTTATTCATATTAAATAAGTGATTAAAAAAAAAGTGAGTTAGCAAGTACCATTGCGACACTTGCAATAATAGTAAATTTTATTAGTTTCCTGGAATCAAACTCTGCCCAAAGTAACTGGTCAGGTATATATCTAAATTTATATGTACTACCTATATTTTTTTTTCTGATTTATTTAAGTATAATATATGATTACATAGAATGTGACGACTTTGTGTTTATTTAAAAACAAAGTCCTCACATTCTATGAATTTTATCTATATTAAAAAAAAAAATGGGCGTGATTTCTGTCCAATGCCTTCAGTGCACTGGATAGAAGCCACACCTAAAAACAAATAATAGGACATTAAATATGTTCCTATCCCTATAATTTTTTCATATTCTTTACTGGTCAAATAAGTTGGTCAATGGTATTTGTCTAAAAAAAAACTAACAATTTATGAACAACTTTGTTTTCTCTTCATATAAAAAAAGATTATTTGAATATTCCTAAAACATATAGATTTTCGGGCTATCAGGTACTATGACTATGAGAGCTACACATGAAAGAAGAGAGTTGTATGGACCATTTGAATTGAGATTTGAGCCCAGTAATTGTTGGAAAATAAAAATGATCCTATATATTTTCCATATATAAGTTAGTCAAAAAAGAAAGTAACGAGAAGGAACGCGTGTGAACAATGTAGTCCTCACTGCTCAACCATGGTCAACAATTTGTTGACTAGCCAGAGCAGCATAGGCACCACATGAAAAGCCATTAACTTTTCATTTAATCATAATTATTTCTCTTTCTTTTTGGTAGCCATGGGTTTTTTTTCCTTTTATAAGCGAATTATATTCGATAATCTAAATATAAAAATATTAAAAATAACAAAAGTGAAAAAGCTTCTTCACCATAGATGACAGAACAAGGTATATCTTGTTGGAGCAGTTTTCCTTTTTCTCTTTTCTATTTTTTCCTAATAAGAAAATTCATTCCAAAAGAAGAAAAGCTAAGACAGAGACAGAGACAGAGACAGAGAATTACTGGACGGGTTTTTTGGCTGAGACTGAGGTTGATGAAGAAGGCACTCAGGGTGGAGAAAAAGACACCAAATCCAATGGCACGAAAACCTGCAATTAATTAACATAGTGATAAAATTTTAGTAAACCCCACAAAAAAATTATAGGAAATACAAAGAGAAATAATGGGATATTGAGGGATTTGGAACCTTGAAAAGTTTCCAAAGGATAAACTAAGCCGTCTTGATTTCTATCAAAGAATGATACATGCTTCTGCAGAATGTTTTGATCAAGTGGAATGATATGTCCACCTTCTACTGCAAGCCAAAAATATTTAACACAAACATGTCAAACACTTAATTCATCTATATATATAATCAATTAGAGACATGGGAATAAAGAGAGAAATATTCAATATACCTTCTTGATTATAATTTGAAGATGGAGATGAGGAAGCCATAACTTGAAAGTTCTAGGTATCAAGCTGTGCAGAGAGAGAGAGAGAGAGAGAGAGAGAGAGGATATGTGTGTTTGGATGGAAAAGTTTGATGAGGGGTTTGAGTTGATAGTGGGAACAGAAAGGTGAGAAGGAAAAGGAAATTGAAGCTAACGTATTATAACTTTAATGGATTCTCTGATTTTAACATTATGATTAACATCTATATATAAAGGAAAGTTGTAGAATTTTAAAATTAATATGCCAGATATATGCCCACGCAATTTTTCAATGGTGTTTTGTGACCCCACCCACCTTATAAAAATTTTTTATTGCAAGCATTTTTAATGTTAAATAACTATTTTTTTTAGATTAAAAAAAAAAAAAAACTAGAAAATGATATCTTTTCACCTCGCTCACTTATCTAATTCTTTATGATATAATCCATCATTAATGATGCAATTCATTTTAATCTGCTTTCGCTGATCTATGACCATTAATTTCTCATAAACTCAAACTTTATCAATAATAGGATTGAAAAAATCTCTAATTTTTAAACTTTATTAAAATAAAATACATAAGTTGGTTAAAGTTCCTCAAGATTACTTTAGAAGTAATGGACTCATTTCTATCATGTCAGTACTAAACAAATTAAGATAAGAATATATTATGCAAGATATCATAATTAAATTATTTTTTTATATAAAGTATAATGATTTAAAAGTGTTAACCAGGAATCTTGTGTGGTTTAGTTGGCACCTCCATGTCTTAATTTCCAATTGTATTGTATCTAAAGTTCAAATTTCTCATCTTTTATTATTACTAGCTTATAATCCCATGCATATTCCGTACCGTACCGGCAAACAAACCGGTACATATAACCCTCTTGTTTCGTACTGGAAAAAATACCGGCGGTACCGGCCGGTACAGAAAAAAGTTTTTTTTTTTTTTTTTTTTTTTTTTAAGTTTTGTAATTTTTGAATTTTTGTTAGGGCAGAATGGTAACTGATTTGCATTAACTTATTAGTATTATTTGTTTTCTTAGTATGCAATGGTAACTTTTAAGCTTTCTATTTTTTATATTGTGTTTTTTTTTTCTTTTAATTGGTACTAAAGTCTAAAACCATGAATAATTAGTTTTGAATTGAGGAAATGTTTTATGGTAAACTTTTATATTTATTATAATACACACACACACACATATACATACATATATATTATTTATTTATTTATTTATTTATAAATATAAAAAATAGCGGTAAACTCAAAACGGTACACCAGTATTGACTGGTATCCGAAATATATTGTACCGCTGGCCAAACTGGTACAGCCTCCGGTACGGTATTGACTCCCTTGATGCATATGCATAAATATACTTAAAAGATATACATTAAGATGTTTTTTTTTTTTTTTTTTTGAGAGAGTTTCAACTTATGGCGTCAGTTTTTGGTGTAGGCGGGGATTGAACTTCAGATCTCTTATTCAACCATCAGAGATTTTACCAGTTGAGCTAACTGGAACCCACTATACATTAAGATGTATAGTATAATTCTTACATATATAATTTAAATATTATTGATAGTCATTTTTATATTTTTTTTAACTCTTTAAAAAGTCTGGTGAGAATATTATTAAGTAGAAAATGTAAATTGTCCATTTTTTTTTAAAAAAAATCTACTCATTAATTCTAGACTCTTTAGTTTTTGTATGTAATAACTCACTTGGATGGATATTTATGATGTGGTCCCACATTTGACTTCAAAATTAAGAAATAAAACTATTTCCAAAAATAAATAATTTAGGGCACATGGCGCAAAATTGGACTTCAATTGTAGAATCTAATTGAATTTTCTCTAAACTTTGTCTATTAATATATACTAGTGTATAGCTCCATACATATACACAGATACAATTAAAAACAATTACAATTGTACATTTTTTTAGAAGAGATTCAAATTATACATAGTATTAACTTACACTTTTTTTAAACCATACATTTTTAAAATATGTAACAGTTTCTCAATATATATATATTTATATACTTATATAATTTAGTTGGATTTAGACTTTTCGGGTTTTTTGCTCAATAATTTACTTGTCACAAAAATTTTTTAAAAAAAAGGGACACGTGGCAAAAAATTAGATTCCAATTGAAATCCAATTTAAAATCTAATTGGATTTAGACTATTCAATTGTTATACTCAATAATTCACTGGCACAAAATTAAAAATTAAATGGGACAAGTGGCGCAAAATTAAGAATTCAATTAAAATCTAATTAGATTTTCTCAAAGCTTTGGCTATATATATATATAGATTATCGAATTAATATATATAAAAAACAATTAAAAGTGTGGTCCCAATCAATTGAATATATTTGTAACATTTCTACTAGTACAAATCATCTTCAACTATTTCAATAAATGCAAGAAAAATAAAGTGTCTCTCTTGTTTACTTTGACCCTTCATACATCTTGAAGTCTGAAAAGGTCGGATAGATCATGAGGAGTCATTTCCCCACTTCTTGTGAATTCTGTTACTCCAGAGGAAGTGTGACCAACTTTATATTAGAAAAAAATTGTTGAACTACTTTAATATAATTATTTATCCCAATAATTATTTTAGATTCATTTAAGTGTGTGTGGCATTAAATAATTATCATATATATTAGAAAAAAATATAAGACGTTGCATGCCTGGATCTTTTTGTAAGAAAAGGTAGTAGTTAGGTTAATTATTTTTGTAACATTGGGTGACAAAGCTGTTGGCATGAGCAATTTAGAAGCCCGTTAATTATTTCATTCATCGGCATAGCAACATATATGCGTATAAGTACCAATGTGTGTGTGGGTGTCTTGGTTTGATGATAAAGAGCAATTATATATCAAACCAAGACACCAATTAGTTTCTGGTGTAGGCGATGATTGAATTTCAGATATCTTATTTGATGACAAAGAACTTTACCATATCTCTTATGTGGTTTAATTGTGACATCAAGGTAACTCTCTCATATCCAAAAAAGCCTCTCGGGTGGTGATGAAAGGATAACAATCTATCCCTAGTCTAAATTTTTTTCAGCAGATAGTTCTTTACCTTCCATCCCATGTCCTCACAATGTTTGATATTGAAAGCATATGAAATGTAAGTATTTGATGTCCACATTTTGGAAAAAAGGATTCCACTCGTCATCAATGTGGCACTTCTAGGCTGCTAGCTAGTCCTTATATGCTTGGGTATATACTATATAGTTGAAGACATGCATATAGAATTGACTGATTCCAAGTCTTAGACAAAACGACTAGTTCTATAACTTTTTTTTTTTTTTTTGCCGAGTATGATTGACTATAAGTCTATAACCCTTAAAGCACGCAAACATGTATGTAACAATTAACTTTTTCCTCTCTCTCTCCTTGTTGAAGACATGGGTCATGGATCATGTTATGTTGTAGAAGAGCAAAAGTGGATGTTCCATCATAGAGAAAAAGAAAGGGAAAGTAATGGAAGACGAAGAGGGATCGGAAGACAAGTCACATTCAATTATTAATGGTTATGGTTTACTTATCTAAGTCTCGAGAACTTGTCTTTGTATAATGATGTACCCATAACCTCATAGTAGGGCTCTCTGCCTATACTTCCAAACAAACCATTGTCATTTTGCCCTGTGGATAGGCTTCTCACGAAAACTGCATAGCTTCATACCTCCAAAACCCATATTCTAATATTCTTGTTGGATTTGTGTCTGTACTTAGGAAAAATTCTTGTGCCACACCAAAAGACACAACATTGGCCACAACTTGCCCATGTGGCGAGTTGTGGTTGGTGGAGGGGTGTTCCCACCATCACCCCTCCACCAACCATAACTCGCTAAATGGGCGAGTTGTGTTCAATGTTTTGCCTTTTGATGTGGCACAAGAATTACTCCTGTACTAGTGAAGCTAGCCAACATTCATGTCGTAATTAATGTGGTTGTTAAAATAGTTTAAAGCTGACCAACCCTCATTTCATTGTTATTCAAAAAGTTGGCCAAATTGAAAATAAAATTTCCTAACAATTATTGCTCCAATGGTCTGATTTAATTTATATATGTATTGTGTTACATAGAAATGTGAATATTTGAAATTCTCAAAGAATATTGGACAAATAATTTCATCAATTCGATGGCATCATTTAAAGATGTAAGGTTGAATTTAATCAACCATTCTGTTGGCTTTATTCCATGCCAAATTTGCTTGTATTTTAGCAATTAGTAACCATGTATTTAGATGGGAATCATGTAAGGGTAGTGTGTGAGAGAGTGTGAAGAAATGTTCAAGATTGTGCAAAGAAGCAGGGTCTCGCGACTGGATCTCGCGGGTTGCTCGCAGCTTGCAAGCCGCCAGAAGTTGCACACGTGCCAAGCATGCTAGAAGTTGAAGCGTCATGCCAGCTGGAGCACTACAGGACAAAAAGTACAGACTGGCCGTTCAGTTACCTCGCAGCTTGAACTCGTGGCTCAGTCAAGTCGCAAGGCCAAGCCGCCAGCCAGCTCTGTTTTAGAAAAACTGACTCTTCGCATTCCAAACACACACCAGTATAAATATCCCTTATACCCACGAAATGTAGAGAGCTTCCAGAGAGAATTTTGAGAGAGAAACCCTAGAGAAAAACAAGATTGACTGATCCACAATCTTTACATAAGAGACTCTTCAAATTCCTCTACTCTCACCCTCTCCATTGTTATATCCTTGAGAGGTTCTTAGCCAAATCCTTTTCTCACCATACACATGTCTGTGAGAAGGTTTTTTGGTGCTTTGGGAAGCAGTCAAGAAGGGACCAATTCACATTGGTTGATGCTATGGTTAGTAGCGGAATTCGGTAAGCTAAAGAAGAAATAGGTTCGGCATAACCTCGTTGGAGTAGGAGCTTGGAAGGCTTAGGTACACTGGATAGATTAGGCTTGGAGGGTCTTCTGCTATTCATGTATCCTAACTACATTGTTTAGTGGATTATTTACCGTTTGGAAAGCGGCGGAGAGGTTTTATGCCGAGGGCTTCGGTTTCCTCTTCGATAACACATCGCTGTGTTGTCCTTATGTTTGCATCTCTCTTCCCTTAATCTTTGCCATTTAATTTCTACTGTGGATGTGATTTTATTTGGTTTAGATTGTTTATCAATTCTGTATTTAGCTTATGTTCATATTCCGCACATTAATTGTTTGATATTAAACTTGAATTGGTAACTTGTAAATTGGGTGTCTAAACATTCATAGTGTTTTACACGCTATTTGAACTTTCAATTGGTATCAGAGCGGGTGCACTCTTTGTGGTTTAAACACCTTAGTGCGATCCTTGACCCCGTATTGAGATGGACTGGTCTCAATCTCTTAATACTCCACCATATTTTGACGGTAGCAATTATGCCTTTTGAAAGGTACGAATGAGAGTATTTTTGTGTTCAATAGATGAATCTGTTTAGGATGCTGTTGATATTGATGGACTAGGCCGGAGGCAGCCAAATCCACGTGGGATAAGGCAGCCCTCGTAGCGTCAAATGCTAATAGCAAAGCACTTAAAGCTATCTTTTGTGGTGTATCTCCAGATGAGTTCCACAGGATATCTCACATTACCATTGCCAAGGAGGCGTGGCAGATATTGGAGACCACGTATGAGGAAACGAAGAAAGTGAAGGATACCAAGTTGCAGATGCTGATCACTCGGTTCGAGGAGCTGAAAATGAGTGAGGACGAGTCTTTTAACTCTTTCTATAGCAAGCTGAATGAAGTGGTCATCAGCAAGTTCAACTTGGGGGAGAAAACGGAGGACTCGAAAGTTGTAAGGAAAATCCTTCGTTCATTGCCGGAGAGCTTCCGTGCAAAGGTGAATGCAATTGAGGAGAGCAAGGACCTAGATGATATCAAAGTCCAAAAGCTGATTGGGTCTCTTCAAACGTATGAACTTTCATTGCCGAACCAAAGGAAGAACAAATTCCTTGCTCTTAAGACCATAAATGAAAGGGTAGAAGCACATGACTCATCGAATGAGGATGTAGTCGAAAAGGATGTTGCTTACCTTGCAAAGAATTTCCGCAAATTTCTGAAATTCAAGAACAGTAAGAAATTTGGTGATAAAGGGAAATTCACAAGTTCCGGAAAGGGGAAGAAGGACTTCAAAAAGAAAGAAGGGAAGGAGCTCCAATCTACCTAAGGAGTCACTTGTTTTGAATGTAATGGGCATGGCCATTTCAAAAAGGAATGTCCTAACTATTTGAGATCGTAGGGCAAGGCGTATGTCACCATTCTCAGTGACTCGGATTCCTCCACCTCTGATTTGGAGGAAAGCTGTGATGAAGAAGGGAATTTCTCAGCATTCATGACTATTGCTCATGTTGAGTCTTCGGAGGACTTGAATTTGCTTGTGCAAGAACTTGGGGAGCATAGTGATGAGGAATCAATGGGAATTGTGGAAGAATCGGATGCTGAAGAAGATGAAGATACAACCTGTCTTCATGAGAATTACAATTCCCCCCCTGAAAAGACCGGTGAATATGTGAAAGTGGCTAAAATAGCCATTAAGAAAATGAAGAGAGCAGAGCAAGACTACAAGAGTCTTTTAGTCCAATACAAGGAGACTAAGTGTGAAGTCGAGACGCTGAATGGAGAGCTGACCGAAGCCTACTCAAAGATAAAATTTGTTAAACTTGAAGTAATTCAAGCTAATGCTAAAGTAGAGCGTGTCTCCTCTAAGAAACTTGATGAAGTGCTTGCTCATCAAAAATCTTCCTTCAACAAAAGCGGATTGGGATACACCGAAGAGAGCAGTTCGAGTGTTAAAGTGTCCAAAGACATGAAGTTTATGAAAGCTAAGGAACCAATGGTGAAAATCTATTCTGTTGAAAAAGTGAAGGCGGAGAAGAAGCGAAATGTGACTGACCAACGGTTCTTGTCTAGGCCACCTAACCAATCAGTGGTTAAACCTAAGGCTCAAGGGAACTCTCTCCCAAAGTCACAAAGAGGTCCGAGAATTCAACTTTTCTGCTATCACTATAGAATTCAAGGACACACCAGACCGAATTGTCGTAAGCTTTGGGCATTAAAGAATAGCACCTATCAAAGGCCAAAGGGACAAAGAAAGGATAAAGGGAACACCAAGCAAACAAAAGGGGGAGATGTTGTGTCTAACATTGGAGATGTAATGAAGATAATTGATGCATTCACCACCTACTTGACAAGATTCAACAAAAGGTTTGAAAGTCAAAACAATAGTACCCAATCCTCTAGGGATATCACCCCAAACGCACATGACATGTGGGTGAAGAAGGGTATTCATGCATAAGCATTACAACATGTCCATGCATTAATACTTCCTATGCTTTGTGACTTTGATTGGTTGAGTGCTTTCTGTTATCATTCCAGCATGTGTTGAAGATTGTGCTTGTTTGCTTTTTACTTTGAATGTTTTTACATTGTTTTTTATCAATCTTTTCTAGTTTTTGTGTCAAAAATCCAAAAACGCATAAAAAGTAGAAAATCAAAAAGTTTGATCGAAATTATTGAGTTTGGTCTCAAAACATGTTTTGCCTTGTACCTTTGTAATAATGGCCTAGTGCATGTACAAGCGTAGCTTGTTCCCTGTGCACTTATATCATTGTGGAAGAAATCTTGACATCTATGTGATTGTTGTAAATAGATCTTCAAACTTGTCATGACTGATTAGCGAATGGTTTTGTTGATCTTGAGACATGCATAAACTTGTGCCTATATATCTTCCCACTCATTTATTTTATTGTCTTTGATTAAAAGAGCTCACCAAATGTAAATCTCCAAATGAAAAGAGATATTGAGCTGCAAAAGCCTGTCGCACATACTAGTATTTGACTAAGAAAAAGGGAAAGCGACGTTTATGAAAATTATATGATGCCCAAAGAGCCAAAGGCTAGCTCATCAAATTGAAATATAAAAAATTTCAGGCATCGATCTCACAATGAGATGTATTGATTCAAAAAGATCAAATGATATGATGTATATGGAGCCAAATGAAAAACTTCAAAGTTATGTTATTAAGTTTTGTGGGAGGTCATATATGCATATTTCTATAATTGAGATGGGTTACATTATCTAGTACTAATTGTGTATGTCTTGGTTGAATTGATCATTGAAGCTTCACATTAGACTAAGGACTATCTCATTGATAATATCCACACACATTACACAAGTCTATGTTCAATGAATGCCATATTCATTTGTGTGATTGTACTTGATTAAATGTGTTTTCACATGCTCAATCTTTGTTAATCAAACACAAAATTATTTTTGAGTGTTTCAGTTGTTTTTGGAATGTATTTTATTTTTACAAAAATTGTCAAAATTTCAAAAACAGTGTTGCCCTGTTCTGGCGACTCAGTCGTCGGTTGGTCCAGTCGCGAGCCCACATAGAGATTTTTCGCAGCTCACTGGCGGGTCAATGTCCCAGTCGTGAAAAGTACTTATAATATTTTTCAAAATTTTGGGTTTTTATGTTTCTCGCGGCTCAGATTGGCGACTTGTTTGCGGGTGGACGTTCTAGTCGCGAGGGGTACACAGAGATTTTCGTGGCTTGCTTAGCGACTTTCTCGCGGGTAGAACTTCTAGTTGCGAAAAACACTTAGAAAAATTTTCAAAATTTTTGTTTTAAGTGTTCTGGTGACTGGCCCTAGCGACCTGCGTATTTTGCACAATGAGGGTTATTTTCATGTTTACTTTATGCTTTGTAGCATTTTGGCTTGTCCTTGTTTGTGTTTCATTTTCTCTTTCCTCTTGCACCCCCATGCATCTTTATCCTTGTTCATTCTTTCATCTCATGCCCTTATTTCTCCTTGACCCTTTGTCTATTCGTGTCAAAAAGGGGGAGAGTGTTGTTTTTGCCTATGATCAAGTCGACAAAGTTTTCATTATACTTGTCTTTTTATTACTTGCTTTACCTTGAGGGTCTAATGTGTTTATGCAAGTGTTTCAGGATACAGCTCCTATGATGATGATAGGGGGAGTACAATGAGAGGGGGAGAAAAAGCTTGATCAAAAGGGGAGACTTGAGCAAGCAGAGTACAATCAAAGGGGGAGATTTGAGCAATCAGGCTTATGTTTAATATTTTGCTTCATATTATCATATTTTAGTTTATACATTTATGTTAAGTTTATTGTTGTGTTGTACCCTTGCTTTGTAGCCTTGTACTTGTTGTTAAATATTATGCATTTTCTTTAAGTACTTTCACTCTTGTGCCCTTTGTTGGATTTTATATCCTTAATGCAATTACCTTAAGTTGTTGCATTGGTTGAGTGTTGGACATGCAAATGATACTTTGCATTGAGCTTATTAGCTTGCATGTCCAGATGTTCATTCTTTGTGTGAATGAGCATTGTGGTCACTATTTATAATGATTGTTCCTTTTTGGTCAAGCCATGGTTTATTGCTTATATTTCATTTTACTTGATCGCATTGTACTTGCTCCATATGCATTACAAGTTTTTTCTGCATACAATGATCATACTGTGTTATTGTGTTTTCAGGAGATACTTGTTCTTATGGTTCAAGAGCTACACAAATTCTGGAGTTAGGTGTGAGTGAGTTATGTTCAACTGTTCCCAACTCACATGTTAAGTCTAGAGTTTGTTTTAGGATTTTGTCACGGAATAGCCAAAGGGAGAGATTGTAAGGTTGAATTTAATCAACCATTTTGTTGGCTTTATTCCTTGCCAAATTTACTTGTATTTTAGCAATTAGTAACCCTGTATTTAGGTGGGAATCATGTAAGGGTAGTGTGTGAGAGAGTGTGAAGAAATGTTCAAGATTGTGCAAAAAAGCAGGGTCTCGCGACTAGATCTCGCGGGTTGCTTGCGGCTTGCAAGTCGCCAGAAGTTGCACATGTGCCAAGCATGCCAGAAGTTGAAGCGTCATGCCAGCTGGAGCACTACAGGACAAAAAGTATAGATTGGCCGTTCAGTTACCTCGTGGCTTGAACTCGCGGCTCAGTCAAGTAGCGAGGCCAAGCCGCTAGCCAGCTCTGTTTTGGAAAAACTGACTCTTCGCATTCCAAACACACATAAGTATAAATACCCCTTATACCCACGAAATGTAGAAAGCTTCTAGAGAGAATTTTGAGAGGGAAACCCTAGAGAAAAACAAGATTGACTCATCCACAATCTTTACATAAGAGACTCTTCAAATTCCTCTACTCTCACCCTCTCCATTGTTACACCCTTGAGAGGTTCTTAGCCAAATCCTTTTCTCACCATACCTATATCTGTGAGAAGGTTTTTTGGTGTTTTAGGAAGCAGTTAGGTAGGGACCAATTCAAATTGGTTGATGCTATAGTCAGTAGCGGAATCTGGTAAGCTAAAAAAGAAATAGGTTCGGCGTAACCTCGTTGGAGTAGGAGCTTGGAGGGCTTAGGTACATTGGGTAGATTAGGCTTAGAGGGTTTTCTGTTGTTCATGTATCCCAACTACATTGTTTAGTGGATTATTTACCGCTTGGAGGGCGGCGGAGAGGTTTTACGCTGAAGGCTTTGGTTTCCTCTTCGATAATACATCGCTGTGTTGTCCTTGTGTTTGCATCTCTCTTCCCTTAATCTTTACCATTTAATTTCTGCTATGGATGTGATTTTATTTGGTTTAGATTGTTTATCAATTCTGTGTTTAGCTTATGTTCATATTCCGCACATTAATTGTTTGATATTAAGCTTGAATTGGTAACTTGTAAATTGGGGGTCTAAACGTTCATAGTGTTTTATACGCTATTTGAACTTTCAATTGGTATCAGAGCGGGTGCACTCTTTGTGGTTTAAACACCTTAGTGCGATCCTTGACTCCGTATTGAGATGGACTGGTCTCAATCTCTTAATGCTCCACCATATTTTGGTGATAGCAATTATGCCTTTTGGAAGGTACGGATGAGAGCATTTTTGTGTTCAATAGATGAATCTGTTTGGGATGCTGTTGATATTGGATGGACAAAGCCGGAGGCAGCCAAATCCACGAGGGATAAGGCAGCCCTCGCGGCGTCAAATGCTAATAGCAATGCACTTAACGCTATCTTTTGTGATGTATCTCCAGATGAGTTCCACAGGATATCTCACATTACCGTTGCCAAGGAGGCGTGGCAGATATTGGAGACCACGTATGAGGAAACGAAGAAAGTGAAGGATACCAAGTTGTAGATGCTGACCACTCGATTCAAGGAGCTGAAAATGAGTGAGGACGAGTCTTTTGACTCTTTCTATAGCAAGCTGAATGAAGTGGTCATCAGCAAGTTCAACTTGGGGGAGAAAACGAAGGACTCGAAAGTTGTGAGGAAAATCTTTCGTTCATTGCCGGAGAGCTTCCGTGCAATGGTGATTGTAATTGAGGAGAGAAAGGACCTAGATGATATCAAAGTCTAAGAGTTGATTGGGTCTCTTCAAACGTATGAACTTTCATTACCGAACCAAAGGAAGAACAAATTCCTTACTCTTAAGACCATAAATGAAAGGGCAGAAGCACACGACTCATCGGATGAGGATGTAGTCGAAAAGGATGTTGCTTACCTTGCAAAGAATTTCTGCAAATTTCTGAAGTTCAAGAACAGTGGGAAATTTGGTAATAAAGGGAAATTCACAAGTTCCGGAAAGGAGAAGAAGGACTTTAAAAAGAAAGACGGGAAGGAGCCCCAATCTACCCAAGGAGTCACTTGTTTTGAATGTAATGGGCATGGCCATTTCAAAAAAGAATGTCCTAACTATTTGAGATCGAAGGGTAAGGCGTATGCCACCACTCTCAGTGACTCGGATTCCTCCACCTCTGATTTGGGGGAAAGTTGTGATGAAGAAGGGAATTTCTCAACATTCATGACTATTGCTCATGTTGAGTCTTCGGAGGACTTGAATTTGCTTGTGCAAGAACTTGGGGAGCATAGTACAAGAACTTGAGTCTTCTGCTGTTCATGTATCCCAACTACATTCTTTAGTGGATTATTTATCGCTTGGAGGGCGACGAAGAGGTTTTACGCCGAGGGTTTCGGTTTCCTCTTCGATAACACATCGTTGTATTGTCCTTGTGTTTGCATCTCTTTTCCCTTAATCTTTGCCATTTAATTTCTGCTGTGGATGTGATTTTATTTGGTTTAGATTGTTTATCAATTCTGTGTTTAGTTTATGTTCATATTCCGCACATTAATTATTTGATATTAAATTTGAATTGGTAACTTGTAAATTGGGGGTCTAAACGTTCATAGTGTTTATACACTATTTGAACTTTTAAAAGAGATGGAAACACGTGTGCTCTTATAGTCTTACTTTCATTGTGGGAAAAAAAGAAAATCACTTTCATGGAAGTCGCATTTAATAAACCCAAAATCCTTGAGTCAAGAAGACTAAGACTAGTGATATGAATGAAAACGAAATCTTCGCACTTGAGATATTCTTCAAAAGTAGAGGAAAATGATTTTATGTGGACACTATGTTTTGTCAAACACAACTACAAAGTGGATATATTCAAGTTAATGGACTCACAAATCTCTCAATTGATTTGGTAGTAGAATTGTTGAGGAGATAATGGCCAGATTATGAGTTTCCAATGAGTTCTATAACGCATTACAAAATTGCATCATAGTATGTATTTTAGATCCAGTAACTATTCGACAACCCACTCAATCAGCTCAAATTATCCGACTCACACCACTGCCACATAAATATGATATTGATTTTCAAGCTGATTAAGCGGGTTCAACTATTTAAGCTACGGGTTGAGTTACACATATTATTCTGAAAAATTAATAGTACTTTTTCAACATATTTGTAAGCATACAAAATATTTAGAAAGTACCTGCACCTTAAGAGGTGTATATTTAGATTTATAAGAAAGTTGGTCACTTCCAAAATGAATTTTAGGATTTAGAGGAAATACAAATTAAATCTATACATGAATGGTAAATTAAATTTTTAAGTTTAGTATATAACATGTAATTAAAACTAACCCTCCCAATCTACTGTTTTTGGAGGTTGGTGGGTTGTGGTGATTTGAAATTTTTTCAACCCGCCAATATTAAAATGATTGAAATTTTTTACCTCAACCTATCCAATCCGACCGCACACAACCCTTTATCTTTTTTCTTTTTTTCTTTTTTTTTTTTAGAGAATCCACAACCCTATATCTAGATTTCTAGATATTTTTTTTTCTTCGGTAAGAACTCTTCATTTGGATATGGACAGACTGGGCCCAGAACCTCCTTTGTAAAGCTTTTGTTGTGGGCTTGATCCCCCTTAATAGAAATCTTTATTTAGCAAATAAAAGAAACACGAATAGGGTTTAAATTACTGACTAATGAGTCCACTTTTATTTGTCTGGGCCTAGGTCCATGTTTTGTTTGATTAAGCAGTTGAATATTTTCAAGAGCTACTTAACTGGATGCCTACCTGATTGAAAAGCTTATGTTATCTCACGGCCCAGCCCGGTTTTAGAAACATGCAAGTTAATAAGAACTTCATGTCCCAGGGAAAAAAATTGAAAATTTCATGTCTAACGAGAGACTTGGGGTTTGTATAATAAGCTAAAAAATTATGAATAACTCAACATCTTTGGCATGGTTACATCTACTGTTATAACTTGTAAGCACTCTTTTATTTCTTTTTTGTTGCAGAAAAGAAAATCAAATACTCCGAGAAAAATGGACTATTGGACTCTTCTAATCTTGTGTCTCTATCTGACAAGAAGTTTAGATCCAAAAGAGTTTAATAATCCGTAAGTTGGTTAGATCAGGGTTAAACTTGTTGCGCACATATTATTTTATATAGTTAACTTTACACAAAAAAAAATAATAAAAAAAACTGAAATTGTGACTTACAATTGCTTTTTCGCATGTGTAAAGCTATGTAAAAAATTTGTGCATAATAAACACTGCTCATTAGATTATGTGCGAGTTTGGCCAAAATATAAGTACTTAATTAGTAATCTGTATAAAAGGACTTGTGAAACATTTGTCAATCTAATTTCCTGTTTGAATACCAAATTGGATCCACTTGTGGCCCTCATTGTTGAGTGTTTAAGAGGAATTAGATTTACAACCAAAACCAGTGTCTCTTTGGACAGATAACTAATGTAGTGGTATTTTGGCTAACTTAAACATAATCTTATATCCATAAATGATTTCACCATATAAGAATCTCCTGCATGCGCTATAATTAGGTCCATAGAAGGAGTATTGAACATGAGTCACCGACCGAACATCATTTGGCAAAAGTATGGAGTATTGTTAATCAAGACAAAGAAAAAAAAAAAAATCATAAATGACTTGCCAAAACCCCTCCTCCCACGCCAAAAGTAGGCCTTGTCCAATTGGAGCCAATTATCCAATTTTAAAAGTTAATAGTCAATAATTACACATTGTATATGGAAAACACAAATGAAATCATGTTTTAAAAACACGATTTTAGTTATAATTGTAGAATAGTATGCAATAATAATTAACTTTTGGATTATAGATCGAGCTGCTACTAAGTGTATGTTTGGCTTCAAATTAAAAAACCAGCTTATTTTACTATTCAGCTTATTTTTGCTATTATTCATGGGCTCTATTGCACTTTTTGGTACTATTTATAGGTCCCACTGTATTATTTTAGCTAACTTTTACATTTATCTACAATACTTTCAGCAGAAAGTTTTCAATTTCAACAAAATAACAAGATCTCAAACAGACCCTAAGTATACAGTGGTCCCTCAACATGTGTACCATAAGGGCCAACTAACTTGCAAACATTTTGGCAAATGGGAGAAAAGTTTAAGAAAGGGTACTTTAATTTTATATTTCCTGTTCTAATTTTTGTATATGGTACTTTTGTTTGGAACTTGTCGAGAATGGCCTTTTGTCTTTATATTCCCACTCTCCCCAGATTAATCTGATAACAACTATGAATATCCATGAATTGGCACACAACAATTTAGGAAGACAAATTTTGAAGTTATTTTGAACCTTACAAGTTACAACTAAGAACTTTACAATATCAAACCCTATTCAACTTGAACTCCTGAGCTTGTACTTGGAAAGTCTTCTGGAATGTCCAAAGCTTGTGCACACATACTACCAACTCTTTCTTTCATCTGTTCTGACTTTTCTCCAAATTGTCCACAATGTACAAGACCATAAGTACTCCCCCAGTAATTCAAATCATCCTTAGACATGTTACTTTTAGCATACACAATAAGTATGCTATTGGCTTATTGCATCATATTAAAGAACATGAACCAAATCGAACTAAATTTCCATTCAATAATTCATCAAACACTTTCACAATTTGAAACAATCACAAATTCAAACTACATTCTTGAATCAATAGTGTCCACCCAGCAATCCCTAGAAGACCCGACGAGCAATACCAGTATGCATTTATTTACACAACACTGCATCAAAAGAACTTTTCTTAAAAAAAATCCCAACATAACTTTATTTAATTTCACACAATTCATTTACAAGTGTAATATAAAAATAAAATGAATACATTGGTTTATAATTCCATATTGTTAAATGCTAGAAAGATTACGCTTTCTTTTTAGTCGATGATCTTTCCTTCTCCAGCCTTTCAAACAAGCTTCCATCATAAGCACCTTTAACTGTTTCTTTCGGTAGTAAACCATTCTTGTCCTTGCAGAGAACATATAGGGTCTTCCATTCTATATAGCTAGCAAACCTACAATAAATTTTAAAAGTTCATTAAATTTCTTTGAAGGAGGACAAAAGTTCTTAGTTAATCAAAACATTAGATATAGATATCTACCATCCTTTGTAGTCCTTGGGGTTCCTGTTTGCCTTCAGCATTTTCATTAGTTCATTCGATGTTAAAGCACTGGGGTAAGTAAGAGCATGCTTGCTGAAAATCTCTTCAAACTTCGAAGGAACAAACCTAAAAGATTGATTTGAAAAGAAAATTTAGACAAATCCCACAAGAGGACCAAAATATGCTGAAGTATAGCCATGGATTAAGAAGAACTATACTCATCAATAAGATCCATTAGAGATTAGAGTTTAGGTTTCACATGGATTCATCCAAACCGAGATGTGACCAACTCAGTGAACACACCTTACAACGATGTCAATTCTAGTTGAATAATCTCAATGAACAATGATAAAGACGCACAAATTTTCACAAATTTCTTTTTTTCGCTTGCTAAGGTGATAAGTTGTCACTCTCACAAAAACACACCACTGACACCATTTATATTGTATATTAATCACAACATATCATTTCGATAATTGTGAAAATAGTTGTAAGTGTTGTGTGTGTGTGTGTTTTTTTTTGTCTCACTAGACTTACTAAATATGGGGATTTCCTGGGTAATTTGATTAAGTGAAATAGACTACACCATGATCACTTAATTAGTTTTACATATTGTCAGGCTTTACTATGAAAACGACCCTGATTAAGGGGTTTTCTTTGGCAACTAAATTAGGTGAAATGGACCACACCATGATCACTTGATTAATTATATTAATATATTGTCAGGCTTTAATTTGAAAATAACCTTGACCTGAGGTTGCCTAGGATCAGAATTCAGGGAAACTTCAAAATGACCCAAAAATAATAAATACTTGTGTTCCAAATCAGCTCTAGCTTAATATGGTCTAAATTGGGTTGTGCGGAAAGCACATGGACACTAATTGATTATAGGATTGAGAAAGTTTGGTCTTTATGTACAAATATATTTCATAAGAGCTGCTATAGGTCGAGGCTTTATAGCGGCATTAGCAAAAAATGCGATAATAGCTCACATATAGCAGTGCTTTTCAAAAATGCTGCAAAAAAAAACCGGTATAAACTGATATTTTAGTAGTGATAGGTTCGGTTGGTTAGCCGACTCTTCAAAATCAACTCAATCTAGAATTGATGTAAGCCTAAAACACTAATGCAACATAACATTTTTCATGATTGCTGAGTTGGTAATTTGTTATTAATTCTCATATGAGCACACCACTAATTCTATTTTATTGTCTACCATAAACAACTTACCATATCAATAATTGCGAGAAAAGTTGACTATAGAATTAATGTCACAACAAAAAAGTCTATAAAGACCAACCCATTTAGGTATCTAAAAGGAAGCAAGTTGCTCTTTTTTAAAGGTCTCGAAAGTCGAAACAAGTTATGCTTGGGAAGGACAAAGTAAAACAAAAGCAAAATTAAAGAAACAGATTTACCTAATAAAACATGACAAACAGACAGATTATTAGGCCACTAAACTAATAACATATAAGATACACCAACGGAGTACTTCAACTCGATCAAAACACCAGTCAACATGAGTAAGAAATTTATGGCATATACATAGAGCATATACCTTCCTTCGGAGTCATAGGTTCCAGAGTCACTCCCATGTTTAGCTCTTTGAATATTCTTAATCTCAATTGGAAAGAGCAAAGAAGGGAATTTTCCCTGCACCATGTCAATATGGAAGCCAAATTAATTAAAACAACAACAACAATAAATGAAAAATGTAAAAACAAACAGGCCTTCAAAATGCCAGATTGAGCCATGGAACTTCCTCAAAGTAATGTTTGTAACATACAATACAACCTCCTTGAAGTAAGGTTATTTGAAATGTAAAATTAACATGTCTAGTTTTCAATCAATAACACTTATGAGAACATCTTATTTCTAGTAACTTATTTGCACAGTATTTTTATTAAAAGATATCATTTTTATGTTAACCCTGCAATAAAAAGCTAAAATCTCGTTTATAGTAAAAATAAATAAATAAAAGTTAGATTATATTTGAAAAAAGCTTTAAAAAACACAAAAAGTGAAAGAACAAATAAGGTGTGGACAAAGGCACCCATATCACATTATAAATTAACTATACACCTACTTATTGTAAAATAGTTTTTTATTTTTATTTTTATTTTATATTACAAATGAAAGAGAGAGAATAGGGGATTGAGTTATTTAGTTAGATGACATTTAAAAAATATATATATTTATTGCTAGGAAGTAACGTTTAGCTTATTATTAATGATCAAGAGAAAGAGTTAAGAATGCATGATATTTTATTTAAACTTCTGTCAACTTTATTACCACAATAATATAAGAAAGCTTTTCTTCTCATTGGTTGAATTGCCTCAATTATGTTTTCTTGAATATTTAAATTGGCAGCAGGAATCACCAGTTGGTCGTATTTATTTACTATTTAAGAGTCCTGTCAAGTGTGGACTTGTGGTCAACATGGGCCCTCCTCGTATTATTTTAAAGTAACGTTGGGAACACAATTTTTTTTATAATTGTTGACATAATTTTTAGCAATTGGAAAAATATACTTTAACTTGAAATCCATCATTGGTATTATTAACTAATCACATTTTCTGCCATTCATCTCAAAAAGAAAAAAACTAATCACAACAAGCAATTTCAACAGTTATGTTTTTCAAATAATAATATAAAAAAATTATAAAACATTTTATCCCTAGAATTTCTCTAAAATTATATATAGGGGCGGCGTAGACTTATTGATAATTTTATGTCAAAGTCTCAAAGACATTTTAAGCATTCTTCGTTAATTTATCAACCTACTCTATTTGACTAACTCTAGTATATGACAAGAAACAGTTAGATTTTCAATCATATTATGTGCTCCTCAATTATTGTTGTAATGCATTTAGGATTATGGTTTTTATATAAAAAATAAATTGCCCAACATTTTTTACAAAATTTTCACAATAAACCTTAAGTGACAAGTTATTACTAGTTCTTATTTAAGCTTCCTAGTGACATTATTTTTTTACTCACTATTAACAATTTGGCATCTATATTTTATTATGAAAATATTGTGTAGTTCTTCTATATATATATATATATATATATATATATTGTGCAGTTTTATTCATATTAAATAAGTGATTAAAAAAAAAGTGAGTTAGCAAGTACCATTGCGACACTCGCAATAATAGTAAATTTATATTAGTTTCCTGGAATCAAACTCTGCCCAAAGTAACTGGTCAGGTATATATCTAAATTTATATGTACTACCTATATATTTTTTCTGATTTATTTAAGTATAATATATGATTACATAGAATGTGACGACTTTGTGTTTATTAAAAAACAAAGTCCTCACATTCTATGAATTTTATCTATATTAAAAAAAAAAATGGGCGTGATTTCTGTCCAATGCCTTCAGTGCACTGGATAGAAGCCACACCTAAAAACAAATAATAGGACATTAAATATGTTCCTATCCCTATAATTTTTTCATATTCTTTACTGTGTCAAATAAGTTGGTCAATGGTATTTGTCTAAAAAAAAACTAACAATTTATGAACAACTTTGTTTTCTCTTCATATAAAAAAAGATTATTTGAATATTCCTAAAACATATAGATTTTCGGGCTATCAGGTACTATGACTATGAGAGCTACACATGAAAGAAGAGAGTTGTATGGACCATTTGAATTGAGATTTGAGCCCAGTAATTGTTGGAAAATAAAAATGATCCTATATATTTTCCATATATAAGTTAGTCAAAAAAGAAAGTAACGAGAAGGAACGCGTGTGAACAATGTAGTCCTCACTGCTCAACCATGGTCAACAATTTGTTGACTAGCCAGAGCAGCATAGGCACCACATGAAAAGCCATTAACTTTTCATTTAATCATAATTATTTCTCTTTCTTTTTGGTAGCCATGGGGTTTTTTTCCTTTTATAAGCGAATTATATTCGATAATCTAAATATAAAAATATTAAAAATAACAAAAGTGAAAAAGCTTCTCCACCATAGATGACAGAACAAGGCATATCTTGTTGGAGCAGTTTTCCTTTTTCTCTTTTCTATTTTTTCCTAATAAGAAAATTCATTCCAAAAGAAGAAAAGCTAAGACAGAGACAGAGACAGAGAGAGAGAATTACTGGACGGGTTTTTTGGCTGAGACTGAGGTTGATGAAGAAGGCACTCAGGGTGGAGAAAAAGACACCAAATCCAATGGCACGAAAACCTGCAATTAATTAACATAGTGATAAAATTTTAGTAAACCCCACAAAAAAATTATAGGAAATACAAAGAGAAATAATGGGATATTGAGGGATTTGGAACCTTGAAAAGTTTCCAAAGGATAAACTAAGCCGTCTTGATTTCTATCAAAGAATGCTACATGTTTCTGCAGAATGTTTTGATCAAGTGGAATGATATGTCCACCTTCTACTGCAAGCCAAAAATATTTAACACAAACATGTCAAACACTTAATTCATCTATATATATAATCAATTAGAGACATGGGAATAAAGAGAGAAATATTCAATATACCTTCTTGATTATAATTTGAAGATGGAGATGAGGAAGCCATAACTTGAAAGTTCTAGGTATCAAGCTGTGCAGAGAGAGAGAGAGAGAGAGAGAGGATATGTGTGTTTGGATGGAAAAGTTTGATGAGGGGTTTGAGTTGATAGTGGGAACAGAAAGGTGAGAAGGAAAAGGAAATTGAAGCTAACGTATTATAACTTTAATGGATTCTCTGATTTTAACATTATGATTAACATCTATATATAAAGGAAAGTTGTAGAATTTTAAAATTAATATGCCAGATATATGCCCACGCAATTTTTCAATGGTGTTTTGTGACCCCACCCACCTTATAATAATGAATGTTTTCTTTAAGTTACATTTACAAAAGAAATAAATATATAAAATAATGCCTCCCATCAATATATATGCCCATCTTACCCTGTAAAGTGACTATTCCGTCACAAAAAAAAAACTTGTAAAGTGACTAACATGCATTTGTCTCAAAAAAATAAGAACAAGAAAATAAACATGCATTTGGCCAAACTATGATGGACAGAGTGTTCTACTTCTACAAAATCGGCTTGGAATGAGATTCCCTTACCGTAATACGTGACGATAAAAATGAGTGTTCACATAATCACATGTACTGTTGATCATATAATATATTTAATTCAAAAATTATATAAATAAAATTTTTTTTTTGAGAGAATAAATAATTTAGTAGGTCATGTAATTATTTTCGAGAGAGTTTTAAATCTATGATGTCTGCTATTTATCATTAGACCAATACACCAATTGGTTTTTTGGTGTAGGCGGGGATTGAACCTTAAATCTCTTATTCAACCATAAGATATTTTATCAATTGAGCTAATTAGAACCCACAAATACAATAAGTCATGTAATTATAATACAAGTAAATAGCTTTATGAAATGTCACTTACTGAATAAATCCAACCGTTCTTTGAGGAAAAGTTTTTTTTTTTTTTTTTTTTGTGTTTTTGATAAGTGGAGGAAAAGTTTAGCTAACTATAATTATTATGCAAAAAGCAATTCACCAAACAATAATTATCCTACAAATAATAAACTATCAATAAATAGATTAGGGTCAATTAAAGAAATGTTTTTTATTGATTTTTTTTTACCTATGCCATCTGCTCATGATAATTATTCTTTATCATCAGACCAAGACACTAATCTGTTTTTGGTGTAGGCGAGGATTAAACCACAAATCTGAAACCCACTTTTTTTTTATTTATTGATTTATTTAGGAAAAAAGTTAGATTCGAGGATTCATAAATAAACCTAACTCAAACATAATAGGATTCGGTTGATGAGTGCCTTTATGATGGTTGAAAATAAACCATTTTAAGAAAATTTTGATACTACTTTCATGATAAATATAAAATACTGTTAAAAAAATTAGTTTTTCTTTTCTTTTCCTATAAAAATTTCTATAAAATTTTTATAAATTAATGCTCTTAAGGCATCTGTAGGGTCTGGATCTGAGCACTTTTACCGTTGGATGAGTGAACTCAGTCCCAACTAGTCCAATACAATAAATTTGTAGAGAATGAGTTTAAGAACTAGGTTTTAGTGAGGATAGCAACGAATGAACATGGTTCTGGGTAAACTAAATAACAAGGAGACGGGTTTTAAGTACGAAATTCTGTCCTAGGCACTTGTCCGAGAAGCTATTTGTTCTTATTATTTCCTCAGTGTTTGGTTACAAAGGTTACGAAGATAATACAAGTTGCTATCTTCCTTTCTACTCCCAACCTCCGATCCCCTTTTCTGGAGGATTCCTTACATTATATATCCTCTTTTGGTTGATCTTGGCTCTCTATTTGTTGGTCATACAGGTCACTACTTGAGTGCTTGTCCCATCAGCCGTCGTTCCAAACCTTCTATGAGTTGCAGCAACCAAAGCAACACTGTTCAGGGGTCATTTCCTCATTAATGCGGCCAGAACGTTAGTTGTGGGCATTTAATGTGGAGGTGACAGTTTCTCCTTTAATTGCTCCACTGCCGAGCTCCCATGGCTGACCTACTATACTCGTCCTGTTTCTTGAGATGCTCTACGAGGCTGCCCTTGATGGTGTGCTGCTCTTCCCTTCTATGATCTCGGTTCGCTGAAGACAGGATTGTCCTCGGCAATGCTCCTTCGCAATTCGGACTTTCTCCGTTCGTCCTCGGACATTTCTTTTTCCTCGGCGTGGGCCTTGGGCTTAGTATAAAGTGGGTCGGGGTGGCCAAATTCTTTGACCCCACAATAGCCCCTCAAAATCCTGCTGTCCGGCTCCTCGGACGGAGAGGAGAGTTTTGATGTCCTCGGGCCTTTATCATGGCTTGTCAAGTCTTGTCCTTCGTCAGCGCCAGAGCCTTTTCGCTTGTCCAAGGCGCGTTCCTAACGCTTCGGTATACGGAGCGCACCCTCATTAAACTCTGGTGGTTTTGTGCTCCCCACGTTCAATGGTGTGATGGTGATCAAACGGTGGAGATTTTTTAATTTTATGGGCGGGAAAAATGGCACGGTTATTTTTAATCGAAGGTATAAATGCCCATTTGAACCGATTCGCCTCTGTACTTCCACATTCAAGAGTTCTTGCGCACGTATCCTGAGTTCTGTCAAATCTCTAGTCCAACTCGCGTTTCTTTTCAGCATAAAAAGCCTGTCCGAGGAGCTTTTCCTTATTTCTGTAAGTTTCTACTCTCTCTAACTCATATTTTCTCTACTCTAAGTTTCTTTTTCTCTTATTCCTCTCTTTCTTTCGTCCTTCCCTGAGTCCTTTAGCCGTTTCTAGGGATGGGTAAGTTTAAGAAGTTGGTTGAGTCTGAAGAGGCAATGGAGAAATTCATCGCCGATTATAGGATTCCCGGTAATGTAGGCTTGAAATACTATGAGGAAGGGGAGTGGTATTTTAGGAAGCAAGATGGTGAAGTAGTGATTCCCATAATCGCATTCATCGAAGGTGGTATGCGAATCCCTATAGGACCGGTGATGAGAAATTATCTTAGGCATTTCCGATTAGCTCCCACCCAGTGCACCGTCAACATGTTTAGGATCCTGGGTTGTGTGAACGCCTTAAACGAGAAGATGGGGTTGAGGCTAACCCATCACGATGTAAACTGGTGCTATAACCTCCAACACCTGAGGGGTAAGTCCTATTATATGAAAACGAGGGACGACAAGGTTCGGCTTATTCAGTGCCTCCCTGAGTCCAGCAAGGGGTTAAATAAGGACTTTCTCATCGTGTCTGGGGAGTGGCACGACGGCCTTCCTTGTCCAACAGTGGAGGGGGAACCAGGTGGGGTATTCAAAGTAGGAGAGGGTTAATCTTTTGTGTTGTCATAGCTTGCCTTGTTCGATTGCTAATATGAATATGCCTTCTTTTTTGCAGATCTCCGCGCCTTTGAGAGACACTTTCACTTGGTCAATCGGGAGGATATAGGAGCCATTCTTAAGGCGGAGGTCTTTGTGAACAAAGTTGACAACCAAGTCAGAGCCGCCCATAAGATCCTCGGGTACGATCCTATCCAGAAATCATTCTCGGCTCCGAAGTACGTGATCAGAGCCAAAGATCCTCAGGTTCACAGAATCACCGTAGCAGAACACGGGTTCTTGCTTCCTAAAGGATCCCCTGTCCCAGAAGGCGCTCCGTTGGCAGGCCTTTCTTCATCCCATCAAGCTGTAGAGGCCGAGGGGGGAAGAGTAGAAAGCGAAGAACAGGTCACTGAATTGGGTCGGTCCGAGGACGATTTTTGGGTATTCGATCAAGATAATCTATCCGAGGATCCCTCTAGTGACTTGGGCGACCCCAGTTTGATTGAAGCGAACCTCTTATCAGTAGGGACTTCTTCTCAGGCTGAAATGAGTTTTAAGAAGAAACCCTTAACCAACTTGCTTGACCTGATTGAGGGCCAGCCGGGGAGGCCATAGCCCAAGCTTCCTCCTCCTCCTCCCAAGTCTCAACCTGCTCAGACCAGGTCATCCTCCACCCAGTCAAAGTCGTTATCTCCTCGGCCCAAACTTCCTCCTCCTCCCCAGCCGACTCTACCTCCTTGGCCCTAGCCTGCCGACCCAAAAAGGAAAAGGGCTTCCAAAGGCAAAAAGCCCATGGATGGGGGACAACCTCACTCCTCTCAGGAGGAAGATGAAGCCCGACGAGTTTCAAAACAACTGAAAGTCGGGCACCAAGGCCAAGAAAGGGAAGTCGTCACGTAGTCCGAGCCCCAGACCTGGCTTCCTGCCCCAATACTCTATGGGGAGCCTCTGATGGAAAACGCCTCCCTCAGGGACTTCCGAGGGGGCGAAGGTGCCTACGTGGCCGATGCACTAGAGAGGTGCCTGCTGCTCCCCGCTAATATGACCGAGCTGGGGAATATGAGGAGGCAGGAGGTCTTCCTCAGCATGAAGAGGTACTTGGGCATGGTAAGACTTCTAACATTTACGACTTCATTGATCTTTGTCCCTTGGTTTCCATCTTACCGTGAGCTTGTTTCAATTTGGCAGGCTGTCCAGGCCATTTACAGGTTGGAAGAGGTGGCCAATGACCAGAGTAGGGCCCTGGAATTCGAGCGTGACAAGCGCTTGGATGCCATGCGGACCCCTAAAAACTCCGAGGCTGATTTCGCGAAGGTAAGGGAGGACCTGAAGGAGATGACAAGGGCCAGAGATAGTGCTGAATCAGGCCTAGCTAGCACCTAAAAACAGGCCGAAGACTAGACAAGGCGCCTACTCGAGGCTGAGGATCAGCTGAAGATTGCCAAGGAGTAAATCGCTGATCTGAAGAAGAAGCTGGCCGAGGCTGAGGGGACTAGGAACGCCGCGAAGTGGGCTAGGGATAAAGCCTTGAGGGCTAAGGTGGAGGCCGAGTTTGCTAGGACTGAGGCCAAGAGCTCCAAGGAGAAGGCTGAAGAGGATGCTTACGCCTTGGGAATGGATGAGACCCAGGCCATTCTCAAGGTTCAAGTACCTGGGGTGTGCAGGCTCTATTGTTCCCAGGTTTGGAATGAAGCCTTTAAACAAGCTGCAGTTGAGGCTTCATCTGACCTTTGGAAAGCAGAGAATGTATACTACCCTCTTGCCATCCGAGAGCCCAATCCTCCTAGCTCCGAGGCTGGTACTTCTCTCGAGGTGGTTGAGGCAGGCCATCTTGACACTGCCCTTGCTTCAACTTCTCCTGATGAGCCTGCCTAGGAGGTTGAGCCCTCTGGGGTAACCGAAACAAATAAAGGCCCTAGCTAGGGAGCACCCCAGGATGCTGCAAAGCCCCCAGCTGATGCCCAGGCCCCTCATGTTGAGGAGACAGCTCTCCTTGTGGTGCCTCTGCAAACTATTCCCCTAGGTGAAAGCCTCAAGGACCTTAAGGCCACTTCAGACCAGCCTTCCAAGGGGGCAATGAAGACCAAGTTAAAGAAATAGGCTGCCTTTATTGTGCCTTTGCCTCATTTTTTTTTTTTTTTTTAAGATATTCGAACTGTTGTAATGGAACACTTGGATTGAATATATGCAATTCCCTTTTCATGTGTTAATTGTCGCTATGATGGGTTTTGTTATTTATATAACTTGTGCTTTGATTATTAGCTAAACAGTCTCAACAGTGTGACTTGTTTTCCATTTTTGAAATAGCAACCTAAAAATGTGAAGTCCATAATGATAATTTTCACTTAGACTCTGATTAACAATTGAGCCACTTTATTATTACGACTTGCTTTTGCTGAAGGGACTATAAAAGACAATAACCTTATAACATGAATCAAATGGTTATCATAACGGGCGTAAAATGCTAAGCGCGCATTACTTATAAAGACAAACTTTTAAATCCCAAGATCTAATGCCACAGCACAATGCGCAAGGGCATTCAGAAGTATGTTCCAAAAATTTACTGACCTCAAGGAAACAATTAGCTACTGACTACGCAGGGAAGTTACGTTCAATGTACCTTAAAGTGCCTTAAGTGATGCTCATGGGTTTGTGTTTTTTTGCATCTTTATCAAATGAGGACAGGGCGAGTGTTCTTAGGTGCCAGACTCCCCTTTGGCTGTATATGTAACTCAAATGAATGCTCGAGCTCGTTAATTTCCTCAAAGGTTGTGGTCCGAGGAGTCACACAACACTCGGAAGCATGAGTGGGAGGGTTACTTAGGCGATGTGGGACAAAGATGTGAAGCCCAAAGTGGTGAAGATTCTGGACTCCCACCCCTTTGTGACAAATCCGTGAGGGCTTGGCTCCCAAAGCGGACAAACACTGCTTAATGGCAGGGCAAGTACCCATAGCATCCATTAACTTTTGCAAACATAATAATGTATATGAAACTATGAAAGCCTTGTAACTATGCATCTTGATATATATAAATATATATATATATAATACATTTTTTTAATATGTCGATAATTGGGGGATGGAAGGATTTGATACATCATGGTTTTAAAAATTTGAAGAACATTGTAATTGGGATAAAAGATTAAAAATGAAAAAGTGTAATTTATCCAAAAATAATTAATAATTATTTACTAGTGATACTCCATCTCGGATCATACTCTTCCTCCTATAATTAATTTAAACGATTTAAATTATTTAATAAGTCATGTAATTATGATACAAGTAAATAGCTTTATGAATGGTCACTTACTAAATTCTAGAAGTCCAACTGTGTTTGGAAGGAAAGTTTGTTTAACTATAATTATTATATGTTTCTCAAAAAAAAAAAAAAAAAAAAACTTTAATTATTATGCAAACATGCAATTCACGAAACAATAATTAGCCTTGCAAAAAGTAAACTGTCCATAAATAGATTAGGGATAAGAAAGAATTTGTTATATTGGTTTATTTAGCAAATAAGTTAGATTTGAGGATTCATAAATAAATCTAGCTCAATCATAATAACTTATATAAAACTATGAAAAGCTCATGAATATGTATTTTGATACATATATATATATATATATATATATATATATTTAATACGTCGATAGTTGGAGAATGGAAAGATTTGATACATGTGTTTCAAAAGTTCGAAAAACATTGTAAATGAGATAATAAAATAAATTAAAATGGAAAAGTTTAATTTACCCAAAATAATTAATAATTATTTACTTTTGATACTCCATCTCGGACCATATTCTTCCTCCTATAATTGAATTTATGGGAAACTTTAGTCATGCAAAATTGACTTGTTCTGTCAAAACTGTTCATGGGATATGCAGTGGGGAATGTGGACTAAATAATTAAACATTGTTTCCTGTTTTAGCTTAAGAATCAAAACCTAGAGTCGTATCATGTTCATGTAATTCATTCGTACCAAGCAAGTCGTTTATTATTTTATATTTGGTAAAACTTTGATTGTAGGGAAATGTAATGTAATCCAAAAAATTGGCATCTGATTAATATGGCCATTTTTGGCGGAAGGAGCGGCAAACAGAGAGCTTTGCTTTTACTTACAGGAACACAAAATGAATGCTTTTACGCTAGTGTCAAGTGTGAATACCAAACATTGGAAACCTTCCTTTTTGCCACACGCATATAACGCGCCAATAATGCACAAAGTGGGACATTCATTTTTAGTATTAAAAAAAAGTAGGGAAAAGTTAGAGATCTTAGTTTATGAATTCATACTTTTCTCTGTAAAAAGTTGGGAACAAGTTAGTGCTGTAATTATTTTTAAAATAAAATTTATGAAATATTTTTATAAATATTTTTTTATTTATCAAAATATAAAATTGGTGTCAAAAATTTCTTAAAATAGTTTATTAACAATTGTAAAAATGCTCACTGACTAACAGTCAAAATAAAATATTATTTTCATTCCATGCGTACTGCCACGTCAACATTAAAAAGAAATTAAAAAAAAAAAAAACCCTCAATGGCCTCTGTGTTCATAGTGGCCCCGTCACTCACACCTCTGAAATCCATGAGATCAAACACCATAAGTCTCAACCTGGCATAGGTTTTCCTTGATTAACACCAAGACCGAACACGAAAAGCCCATCAAAGATATTCCTTTGCCAAATGAAAATCAGATATTCCTTTGCCAAATGAAAATCAAAGCGCACGCAATGATACATAGCACAATGAACAATGTTCTGTGCGATGAAAACAATGCTACCAGTACCTCTGGTGATGTAACAGGTTTGATAATTTTCTTTGATTTTCATTTTATGATCATGGCTACTGCCCAGTGTCTTGGGTAATGGTGGGTCAGCTTGGATTTAAGGGAAACAGTGAGAATGGGAGAGTAAGAGATAGACAATACGATTATACAAACTTTCAGACGAAAATGTGTGGAAGCATCTAGAGCATCACCTTATAGCTCCTGGTTGGTCTAACAATTTCTCTCATTTTTTTTTTCTTTGTATAATCATTCCAATTTTTAAAGATCCACGTTTGTACTTGTTTTCTTTTGGATTTTAATCTTGTTTACATTGTTTGCTAGTTTGGGTCTAGTTTTACAGTATTGATTTTTTTTTTTTAAGAATCTTTTACAGTATTGATCTCAAGTGGGTATTCGATTCTGAGGTGATTGTATTTGTTTCCTTAGCTTATTTTATTCTAAAAGAATCGTACAAAAAAGTGAAAAAAACTTTTATTTTACTCCAATTTGTATTCAATTGATTGGCCTAATTGAAGGAGCTTGAAGAGTTTGTGTCATGGAGTCTGAGGATAGAGAGAAATCGAGAGAGAGAAGGGGACACAGAGAGCGTTATAGTAAATTAGAAAATGTTGATATTTATAATTAATGTCGCGTGGCAACTTATGTGGAAGTCATGTAGTATAAAAAATAATATTTTATTTTGACTGTTAGCCATGTCAGTATTTTTCATCAATCACTTAACGGCCAGGACCAAATTGACACAATTAAAAGATTAGGTACCAAATTGAGATATGGCGTAAAGGATAGGGACCACTTTTGTAATTTACTCTTAAAAAAAGTAGGGAAAAGTTAGAGATCTTAGTTTACGAGTTCATACTTTCCTCTGTACAAAATTGGGAACAAGTTAGCAGCGTGCTGTAATTATCTCTAAAATAAAGTTTATGAAAAAATTTTATAAATATTTTTTTTATTTATCAAAACATAGAATTGGTGTCAAAATTTTCTTAAAATAATTTATTAATAATTGTTCTAAGAACACTAATTAACATAACTCAAAAAAGTAACATTAATGCTAAAAATAAATATACAACATTTTTATAAGTTGCATGCGGTGAACTTTTCTTGATTCTTAACGGGCTTACCACTAACAACACATTTTTACTTGCCAAAAATTATTCTCATAATCATCGTATCAACAATTTGTGATCGACTGCTTGTGATTCTCACGCGAACTCATCTTTGCCAATAATTAATTTTAAAAGTTATGATTTTTTTACACAATTCTTTCCCGACACCTCGAGATGCTTTACTAACTTAATTTTGTTCTCAAGTATCTCAATTTGTAATGATTGTCAATTTCACATAAACTCATCATTGTAAATAATTAATTATAAAAGTTATGACTTCTTTTCCGTGTTCATGACATTTTTGTTTCATTTCATGGGCCATCGACTTTTTTCCCGTCACCTCGAGATGCGTCCCTGGCCTGACTTTGTTCTCAAGTACGTCAGCGCTAACATCAACGTTATACACAGTGTACTGAGGCCAATTTTTTTTTTGGCCCCTTACATATTGATGAGGAAACTTCCGCGGTCTTGACCCTTTTTTTTGTTTTGTTTTGTTTATTTTTTGTTCTTTCTATGTTGAAAAATATTTCCTTCATTAGAATTTGTTAAATATCCCACCATTTATGTGACAATTGACTGGAGATATTTTTAGAAGGATGGTATGGTGGGTCCATTTATTCATTATCATGTTGTTTTAGAACTTTTTATCAAGGGAAAGGACAGTTTTCACTTTCACATTCGTCCTAGTTTAAGTATGATCTAAACGTATATATATATAAAGTATGATCTAAAATTTACCTTATTATTCTTTCCCCCAAAAAGAAAAAAAGAAAAAAAAACCAATCCCTTATTATATAATTTAAACATTTTTATTTTTCAATAATGTTAATTTAAAAAAATAAAAATGAAAATAAGATTGTAATAAAGTCGAGCTAAGTCGACTATCAAAGATCAAACTTATTCAATTAGTTTGATTTCTAATTTGAGCTTAATTGCCAAACAATATTACATATTCAAACTTTGTTCAGATTATCATCAAATAAGCTCGAGCTACGAATTATTTTATTAAGGCGGAAATACTATTTTTGTCTGTATATTTTCACCTCATTCCCATTTTAGTCCCTACTTTTTTATTTTACTGCTTTTAGTCCCTAAAGTGAAAAACGCGTTCTATTTTAGTCTCTACCGTCATCTTACTAACGGAAATTGTCTACGTGGCAGACGAAGTGCACTGTTAGCACACTAAAAGCTGACGTGGCCATTAAAATAATAATAATAAAATTTTATTTTGCATTAAAAAATACCACGTTAGCATCTAAATTAAAAAAAATATTTATCAATTTTAACTAAATAATAAAAAATTAAAAACGGAATTAAAATCTAAAAGTCACATGAATTGAGATCTAAGTATACCTTGAACAAGAACAACGAGAACACCAACCTAGATTTAAGAACACAAAATTAAAAACCAAAAATCACAAAACCAAAAATAAGAATAGAAAATTAAACTTCAGATCCACATCAGATTAAACATGAACAAGAAATTAAACATGAAAACAAATTTTAAAACCTAGAAAATTCAAACCTTAGAGCCGAAACCTAGACATGCCAACATTCTTGACAAACCCAGATAAAATTGATAAATTAAACATGAACACATTAAACATTTGAACAAGGACACAAACCCAGCAAATTTAAAATTCAAAAAATTAAATTTAAATCCAGATTGGAACCCATATTTCAAACCCCACACCACCAAAACATCAAACACAAAAATCAAACCCAGGTTTTCGGCCCCCAAACACTAAATTCAAACCTAGATTTTTGGCCCCAAACACAAAATTCAAAACCCAAATTTTCTTATACTTTCTGAGAAACCAAACACAAACCTCAGATCCAAACCTTAGAACCGAAACCAAACCACCTCAAACCTTAGATTTGAAACTATCAAACCCAAATGAAATCAACCTCACTTGACAACAAAACCACCTCCTCTCTTAGCCGCTACTTTCTTTGTGCTTGTGTTTGTCTGGGATGTGGGTTTGAGAGGACGAGGTAGATAAGGTGATTGACTTTCGGCCATGGCTTGGATCGGCTCAATGAGAGTGAGAGAGGAAAAGAAGATGGTTGGGATCGGGCTATGTGAGAGAGGAAAAGAGAGACTGAGAGAGGAATGTGATTTTGTGGGTTTAATGAAAAGGAGAGGATGAAAAGGAGATTGAAAAGGAAAACGTTTTTCTTATATTTAAATATGGGTTTGTGTTCTTGGTGTTTTTGTTCAAGATAAACTTAGATCTTAAAAAAAAAACTTAGATCTTAATTTATGTAATTTTTGGTTTTTAATTCTGTTTTTAATTTTTTTATTTAGTTAAAATTGATAAATTAATTTTATTAATTTAGATGTTGACATGGCATTTTTTTAATGCAAAAAAAAAATTATTATTATTTTAATGGCCACATTAGCTTTTATGGTCTGTTTGCATTGAGGGAAAGGAAGGGGGAGTAGAGTAGAGTAGAGTAAATTTAGCACAAAATTAGCTTATTTTTATCCAACTCTACTATACTCCTCTTCACTCCCCCTCCTTCCCCCCTCCATCCAAACAAGCCATTAGTGTGCAAACAGTGCACTCCGTTTGCCACGTAGACAATTTCTGTTAGTGAGATGATGGTAGGGACTAAAATAGAACCCGTTTTTCATTTTAGGGACTAAAAGCAGTAAAATAAAAAAGTAGGGATCAAAGTGGATATGTGATGAAAATGTAAGGACGAAAATAGTATTTTTGCCTTTTATTAATTTATTCTTTTTCATTATGTAGTAAAATTGTAAAACTATGACTAAAATTTTATACTTCTTTACAAACCTATGAATTTTTGCTATGAATGGATTGTTTATATTATTAATAAACTACAATAATAATTTGATATCATATGTGAGTCTATTTACAAACTTACACATCCAATTTTAAGTTTATATAACCATATTTTTAGACAAATATACATATAAACATGTAATATTATATATATATATATATATTTAAATTGAGTCTTACGTTTGCAAACTTGTTCATGAACATATTATATTTGAGCTTAACTTGTTTAATAGTTGAGCTTGAACTTGGGGATTCTAGCCTTTTACCCCTATTTTTTAAAATATTTGGCAATATGCCCCTGTTTTGAAACTGTATAGGATCGTGCCTCTGTTTTGAAATTCGATTTTCTTAAAATCGAGTTTCAATGAAAAACTTGATTGGTTTAAAATCGAGTTATGCCCGATCAAACTTAAAAAAAAAAAAAAAAAAAAAATTGCATGGAACTCGAGTTCCATTTAAATTGCATGAAACTTATAGAAACAAAAAATTGCATGAAAACGCCATTATAGGGCTTTAAAACGCCACTATAGGGCTTCCTGAACCTGGAATGGAGCGATCAAACTTATAAAAACAAAAAAATTGCATGAAAACACCGCTATATGGCTTTAAAATACCACTATAGAGATTTAAAACGCCACTATAGGGCTCCATGAACCTGGTATGGGGCGATCAAACTTATAAAAACAAAAAATTGCATGAAAACATAGGGCTTTAAAACGCTACTATAGGTCTTCCTGAACGCCGCTATAGGTATGGAACTCGAGCTCCATGAACTCGAGTTCCATGCAATTTTTTTTTTTTTTTTAATTTTTTTTAAGTTTGATCGCACTATACTCGATTTTCTACCAATCGAGTTTTTCATTGAAACTCGATTTTAAGAAAATTGAGTTTCGAAACAGGGGCACGAACCTATATAGTTTCAAAATATGAGCATATTGCCAAATATTTTTAAAAATAGAGGTAAAAGGCTAGAATCCCCACCTGAACTTTGGTTCGAATTTGACTTGTTTGCTAAATAAATGAAAAATGATTAATCAAAGGCCTAAACAAAGAAATTTGCCTAAAAAGTAGCATTGGTCATGGCCAAAAGTAATGAGTATTGGTACTTGTGATGATTTTCTTTAGTTTACCAATTTTCACGTGATTCTGTTACTAACTTTAATGATTTTTACTAGTACTTTTCAATTCATGGATTTTTTGCGTGCTGATTTCTAACGGTCTCTTTGTGCCGGTTTGGATACACATTTATGTTTTACAGGCTTGCACGTTTTCAGTTTTTTTTTTTTTTTTTTTTTAAGACCAGCACCTGGTGCACTGTTCATGAAACATGAACAGTGTACCAAGCATATGAACGTTAAAAAAAAAGTGAACAGTAATTTTTCACACATTTAAAAATTATTTTGTTACAATGTTTTCAGTTTTCAGTAAAATAAATTGTATCCAAACGGATCCTTTGTATAAAAAAGTATGTGATATCTGTTTTACATTATTCTCTCTCCCTCTCCGAAGCAGATGGCTAACAAATCTTGGTTGAAACCATGTGGAAAGTCTTGCCACTCAAGGCTTGGAAATCAAGGTCGCAATTTAGTCCTCGAAGTTGATGACACCTATTCAACCCCAAAACATATAATCGCCATAAAACCATAACTAATTCCGGAGAAGACGAAGCCGACAACTATATGAATGATTAGACTTAGAATCAAAGTCGGCTGATCACTTGCTTCTACGTCTCTTTGAAGATCAAAACATTTTCTTCTTACTCCAATATTAGTTGTCAAACTTGGTATCACAAATGATGACATTATTGCCTGCATTTTCTTTTTTAAACGAAAATTTGGAAATTGTTGATTTGTGATTTTGTTGGGTGAAAACTTGTGAAAGGTTGATTGGTGGAGAGAAATGTTGAAATTGGGGAAGGTTGGAAAAGAGAAGAAAAAAAAAATCATATTTGTGGAGAGAGAAACTATAATAAAAAACTAAAATAATATTTAAATAGAAAGGAGAATTAATAGAAAGTATATGAATAGTGAGATAGTTTAGCTTTTTTTTTCTTTGGAAAAATGAACAGTGAGATAGCTAAAATAGAAAAAAGGTTGAGTTTCTAATAAAATTTAGCTAAAAGTATTGAGGTTGATATGGATAATCTAATGTCAAATCCTAGTTGCTTCTATGGCCATTCTGCTTGGGCACTCTCGGAGTAGTTGATTTCAGTTTTGCATTCACATTCTCCTCTTTGCTTTCCATACTTCATGGGAGAAATTAAGGATATATTGTCTTAAATATACGATGAGTTTGACATCCTGTAATTTCTTATAGCATATTTGTTAAAGATGAGACAAAAAAAAAAGGGATAAAAGTTAACTTATCTATTAAATGTGAGACGAAAGATAAACACTAGCTTATTTGAAGAAGTGAAACTTTATTCTCTTTAAATCTTTATATTGTCTAGTAAAATCTTTTGATGCGATGTCATATTATATAGGCCTTGTGATAAATACGATAGAACTTTAACTTATAAAATTTTTTCCATGATAATTATTATTATTATTATGCCAAAATACTAATTGGTTTTTATCGTATAACTAGATTTGAACTCCAAATATATTGCTCAATAACAAAAAAACTTTACTAATTAAGTTAATTAAAACCCACAAGGTTCTTAAGAGAATAGACTGAATAAATTTGATTTTTACTACCATTTTATTTTCAAGATTATCTTTAAGTAAATGTACATGATAATGCCCCTATAAGATAAGGATGGAGCACACATGATCCGACCCTATATCCCATCATGCTACCATTCCTATGCACAATCCTCTGTGAAGTAATTGCCGTCGGTTCTACCGACACATGGCCTCTCCTATCACCAGTGTCTCTTTCAAGATTATATTCGTGGAGTGAATCCTCAATCTTGTGTGCAACACGTTGATCGTTACAATCGTGGAAGCTATAACCTTTTACGTTCTTTTAAAGGAAATCCACCATTTTCGATCTCACTGTAGCCTTTTCATTTAGTCAAAAAAAGGATTTCAAATTGAAGTTGAAGATAAGGATCTCTTGGAGCCCAGTTTACGCAACGTATTCCATGACGTGGACACCGAGACCGACTGACATGATTCTGTTCTGGAACATGGTATGCATGATTTTTCAACTTTCAAGTAGCTTCATTTACATATATTATATATATATATATATATATATATATATATATTTATATAGTTGGGTTCAAGTTACACTTGGTATAACTTTAAGCAATATTACACCACCCAATATTTTTAATTAGATGTGAATTCTGATAAATCTACCGTTGGATTACATTATCTTCGCATATTCTCCACGCTTACAAAATTTAAAGATGATCAAAGATCAATAGCCATGTCATCAATTAATAGTTTAAATTCAAGTTTTTGTAGTTTAAAATAATGCATAAAAGATGAGTTTATGGATCAAATGGTAAATTACATTCGATTAGCATGAAAATTGGTATGCATGTTAAGAATATATAGTTAATATAATTCAATGGTTAAATTTTCAAAATATGAATTTAATAATAAGTTATTGAGTGGTGTAACATTCCTTAGAGTTACACCACATGTAACTTGAACCCAACCCATATATATAAATATATATATATATATGCTGAGAATCGAGAAAAGGGCAAAAATAGCCCATTACCACTGTTTAGCAAAAAAATTAGCAATCTATCACTGTTTTGGAAATATGTAAAGATCTATCACAAACTCGAGTTCCAAAAACTCGAGTTCTTTGAAAAATATACTCTAAAAATTTTTGAAATTTTTTTCATAGTACTCGAGTTCCATAAACTCGAGTACCGTGAAAAACTCGATTTCACTAAATTCGAGTACCCAAAAAGTGATAGATTGCAACATAGTTTGCGAAAATGTGCTATTTAGCTATTTTTGCCTAGAAAAAAGTGTAAAAATCATGAGTCATGCCTTATGCGTACTCTTGAATCTGGAAAAAATTGGGAAACAGTATATTTCTAGGAAAAAATTAGGCGCGTGGCATGCGTTCAAAGTTATTTAGTAAGTTAGACTCTTTTTGAAAGTCGAGTTTGGCAAACTCGACATTGGGCTAGAAAACGAACACTATAGTGGCGTTTTTTTAGTGCCTATAGCAGCGTTTATATAAAACGTCACTATAGGGTATCTATAGCGGCGTTTTTGAAAAACGCCACTAAAAAAAAAACGCCACTATAGTGTTCGTTTTCTAGCCCAAAGTTGAGTTTGGTAAACTCAACTTTCAAAAAGAGTCTAACTAACTAAATAAGTTTGAACGCGTCCTAACCGGCTGATAAATTTCGAAAATTGTACTGTTTGGCAAATTTTGCCCTTGAATCTTAATACTAAGTTGTTACTTAGAGGTTGAAGGCACTGTCAAAGTCGTCAACTTGCTACTAAACAGTGATCATTAGGAGCCAGTAGCAGGTAGCCGTCCTCTATTTTGAGTCCTTTCTGCATTCGGGGGTTACCTTATGATCAAGGTATTAAAATACCGAAGGTGTCAACATTCAAGATTCAACAACATTAAATTACTACTTAGCAATTAAACAAAAACAAACTCATTAAATTACTTTACTGATTTGGTGTTCTAATTATTGAACACATTTTCAACTGTCCTAATTTTTTTTTTTTTTAAAAGTCTATTCACTAATAATTGAGTCAATTCCATCTTACAAATTATAAACATAAATACTATATTAGGACAAAATTTGTGCCACAACTCGAATGTGACAAAATACAAATGGTGAAGAAAAACTAGTGAGTATGAACACTAGCGGCTCCATGAAATATTTTTTAAAGAGATCATTAAGAAACTTAAATTAAACAAAATTTAATAAAAAAGACTTTTTTTTAGAAATAAAAAAGCACTTGAATATATTGAGTTATCAAAAAAAAAAAAAAAAAAAAAAAAACACGCAAATACATGAGTTTTACAATTTCATTGTAAGAGTTTTTATATTTTAAAATCGTTACATGATAGTTCACTATCAATTGTCATTATTTATTGTCAATGTGGGTATCCGTGATCATTTTATTCTGTTAAGTTTTTATAATATTTTTATTTTTATGCAGTTTTCATTATCTATTTTTTATTGCTTTTTATTAAAAAAAATATTTTAAACTAAATGACAAAACTCAGCATGTTGGTGCTGTATTAATTATTGACTCACACAGTCACACTAATTCACACATAAATAATATACCAAGTGTCTGTTTAACCAATCAAATGCTTGAAAAATCACTAACTTTACTTTTTTTAATCACTAACTTTATAATAAAAAAGTTATTATAACATGATAACAATATACACACATGTGTAATCACTCTTTACTTTTAGAGTTGGAGATATTGAGATAGTCATATAGAAAAGAGAGATGAGATTCATAAGAATGAGATCTGAGACCAGATTGATCAAAGAGAGAGAGAGAGGGAGAGAGAGATCTGTGATATGTGTTGTTGCTTGGTTTTAGGCTGGACTGATATGTGATCGAGATGTGCAAGATTTAAGTCAGGGTATGCAAAAATATATTTAGGGGTAAATTGAACTAATAAAAAAAATATTTTATATATACAATTTTTTTTTTCATGTCAGGGGAACCGTTCCTAAGTTCATATGAAAATGATAGGCAATCACTCGTAATTTTCCACATTAGATCAAGTTATGGCAAAATTTGGGGTTTTAGATGAACTTGTACTATGAATACACCCAATTTCACACATTGTTGGATTGTCAATTTTTTTTTTTTTTTTAGGAAACCTTCAACGTAACTATTATTGAAAAACTAGAAAATCAACACTTTAAACATGAAGTATATTTGGAGGAACAAATTCCATCCAAACATCAAGGGGAGAAGAAAGTCTAGCTCTCCTAGTTAAGGCACATGCAACAGCATTACCTTGCCTACCAATATGAGAGAATAACCAACTCCTAAGGGAGTTTACAAAGGACAAAGTGTCTTGTACTAAATGACCTATAAATGACTTCAACCGACCACCGTTTCGAAGGGAGTTTATGACTGCTTCGGAATCACCTTCAAAGATGGAGTTTTCGAAGCCAAGTTCCTGTACCAGTATGATAGCTTGCCTAGCTGCAAGAAGTTCCACAGTCTCAACTGAGGAAGACTTCAAAATTTTTTTTGCTAGAGAAGCCATAACCTCACCTCTAGAATTTCAGATAATCACTCCAATTTCTACCTCACCCGATTCTTCAAACACAACATTGTCAAAGTTTGTCTTGTACATTCCAATCGAAGGTGGTTTCCATTTGATGTTCTTCCTTTTTGCAAGTCTGACTAGTCTTGGTTGTCCAGATTGATACGTAGCCAGGTACTGATAAGCTTCACCTGCAACACTACTCAGCGGCACCACAACTTCACTTATTCTCATGTTGTTTCTTCGGCACCAGATGTACCAAGCGGTAGTAGCAAATAACTCCATGAACTGAGGTTTTTCTCAGATAAGAAGAATTAATTCTTCAAATGAGAATCCAGCAATATGAGCTCTATCCACCCACCCGAAATACCGAGTCCAGACAGCATGTTGGATTGTCAAATTATAATGAGATCTTTTATCTAAAAAAAATTATAATTGGAGCAACATTACTTTTACATGAGTCCACCACTGACACTCAATTTATTATGCACCAATTACAACTTGACACATTAGTTGTAAGTGAAATTAATTGTATCCCTAGAGTTATTGGTTTTTAAAATCAAACCAGCCTTAAGTTTCAGTATCTCTTAGTTCAAATTTTAAGAATTACTAATAATTTAAATTAACCTCATAAAGGCAATCAATTATTTTCATTGAGTTACAATTCTTTTGACAGTTAAGAGAATAAATTTATATAATTAATAATTGATTGATCAAATTAAAATTTACAATAATGCTATTGATACAATTTGTTTCACAAAAAAATTTTAAAATTGTTGAAGTTATTGATCATATGTGATGGGAAAAAAGTGGTGGATCTATGAGTGTTAATTGTGTTACGATTCATAGTCAAACACCCATTGATTATGAAATCTTTGTTTGGAACACCCACTCAAACACATGTTTTCAGTTTTTAAACAACATTACACGTATTTCTACACACTTTTTCACCCACACATATTTTCACACATGTTTTCAAACACATATTTTCAGTTTTTAAGTGCATGTATCAAACACCCCATTTTTATAGAAAAAGTTGTGTCCGCCAATAAGTCACAAGAAAGGAAGTGTCACATCATCAGATATTACAAGTTTGATATAATTGTTTCTGACTATATATGGGACAACATTGTGGTGCTGGTCAAAGTCTCTCCAATTGTTAAGTCAAAAATCATAGAGGATAGGAGTAAGATCATAGTAATCATTTAGTTAATCTATACTATTTATAAGAAGATTATCTTTTTTGGACTGGACTTTTTATGCAAAGAAGACGATTTCGTACCGTACCGGCTGGTACTGCCAAAATTTACTGTTCCGGTAGTGAAACACTTTGATTTCGTACCGGTTTATATTCCAGCCATACCAGAGTTGATTCGGCCATACCGAGATAAATACCAGATTTCGGCCGATTAGTGGACACCGAGCCGGTACTAACCAGTGACCAAAAACACCTCCTCATAACAGTCGAACTTCCTCTGAATCATCATGATCATCTTACATTCTGACTTCTGATATGCAGTGAACTACAGCACCGGAGCTTTGTTGAGACAGTGAGAAGAGGTTGAAAGCTTGCAAGAGAGAGAGAGAGTTTTGTGAGATCTAAAATCCAGAAGAGCAGAGGAGGCGTGAAACCCAAATAACCCCGTTTGGTATGGCAACTCAAACACATGTTTTCAGTTTTTAAATAATATTACACGTATTTTCACACACTTTTTCACCCATACATATTTCTACACATGTTTTCAAACAACAAAATATATATTTTTAAGTGTAAGTACCAAACACCTCCTTATCATGTGAGAGTGGAAAAGCTAGAAAAGCACGTTGGAACTTGGAACACGTGAAAAAAAGCGAAAGACAGGTTGATTTATTTTTGGTTTTATCACCCGATAGTTTTCAAAAGTTAAATTGTTAATGCTTTAAAATTCTTTAAAGGAGTTTTTACCAAACAATTTAATGCTTTCACCAAAACCCCACGTCCCCATCTAAAATTTAATGTTCTCTTTAAATTTTTTCCTTATTTTTTTTATCCTTATTAAAAATAAAAATTCATAACAAATTAGATGGACTTTTACCAAATAATTAAATAATATATATTACATGAAAATAATATATTTATATATATATATATTTGAATTCATCAATATATAAATATAAATTTGAAATTGCGGTAATCTCGAAATGGTACACCGGTATCAACTGGTATCGAAATATTTCGTTCTACTAGCCAAACCGAAACGACCACGGGTACGAAATTGGCTCCTTTGCTTTTATGTGGTTCAGAAATACCTCTAAACCTTATGTTTAACAGGAAAAAAACTTGAGAACAATTCAGTAAAAATATATCTCCAACTTCACTTAAAATGCCTACAAAATAGGACAATCTCCTACTAATCCATGTCTTCAAAACAAACTTATCCATTTTTTTTTTTTTTTAAGAAAAGAAAAGAAAACTATAACACTAGACCCAAAAAAAAAAAAAAAAAACCTCATTACATGCACAAAGCACGTGTAATGAGGCTAGTTTTGTATATTTGTATGTTTTATGAAGGAGTGAGTAGGAAACTTATATAGGGATTGATTCAAAAACCTTCTCCTTGATTGTAGCCTATCTTTTTGTCATGCCATAAGGGTGGCTACATTCATGGGGCATGACTATAGAAATTTGATTCCCATGATTAATGGTTGTGAGCTAGTAGACGTAGATTTCACACCCAAAATCTTGGAGGTGACAATGCTAGGGTTCGTCCATGCTTGCTAATCCTAGGGGTTGTTTATCAATGCACAAAGTAGGCCATCTAAATCCCTATGACCCATAATATATAATTGATTCTTTTTCTTATAAATAAATATGTTTTATCCTGCCTTTCGTTAAAAGAAAATTTATATAGTTTATTGACCCGTGACTCTAATCACATATCAGTTTTCAATTTAACAAATTTTAGCTCATATTGTCTTTAAGTTAACCAAATTATTTCGTAATACAAAAAAGATTTAAAATGATTAACTCTAAGTCAAACTGACAGGACTTAGTCATTAGCACAATTATATCATAAACGGATTGAACTTCATCATAAACGTCTATATCATATCAATCCTCAACTTATCTCCATTCCATAAAAACACTAACTTATGAAACAAATAACAAAGATACGCTTACGCGCCAACAAAAGATTCAATAACATGTAGCCAGATATTTTGACCCACTATGCTTAATTGGATTAAGGAACAAGATTGAGGTTGATTAATGAGAAATCAATAAAAAGAAATATTCTCACTCGGTCACTTGGACCTGGATGCAGACGAGTTTTGGTTTTTTTTTTTTTTTTTTTTTTTTTTTTTTTTTTTTTTTTTAATTTATTTAAAAGATTTGGGGATAGAAGTAAAGAACTATCTATTTGATTTTCCCAAAAAAAAAAAAAAAAAAAAAACTATTGGATTATATCATGACAAAGATGTACCCATAGTTGTCAAAATGTGAATCATATCGTGAATCGATTTTTAATTTTTTCGTATCTTACGATACACAAACACTTAATAAAATTTATAAAAAAAATTATAAATATACATATATAAAGGGTATTGTGGGGACTAAATCCGCCGCAAGCTATTTGTCCTCTTTGGGGAGCCAAGCCTGCAAGGTTTTGTTCTCAAGCGGCGTGAGTTTCCTCCTCGGGTTTGACCCATTTTTGGGAAGCCTTTGGATTCTATCCCACATCGGCAAGAGAAGTGCCCCACTCATGCCTTATAAGCTCTTGGGCGTAGCATGAGTGTACCACTACAACACATGTGTTGTAGTGGTAGAGGCGTGCCCTGCACAGGGGTAACAAAGCCGTGCGGACGTTGCAAGCATGCCACCCACAAAGGGTCGGACTTTGCAAGCATGCCCAAAGTGGACAATACTCTTGATGGGCACTGCCCTCAAAAGAGTCTTTTTGTGGGGACTAAATCCACCGCAAGCTATTTATCCTCTTTGGAGAGCCAAGCCCGCAAGGTTTTGTTCTCAGGCGGCATGAGTTTCCTCCTCGGGTTCGACCTATTTTTGGAAAGCCTTTGGATTCTGTCCCATATTGGCAAGAGAAGCATTCCACTCATGCCTTATAAGCTCTTGGGCGTAGCATGAGTGTACCAGTAAATTCATTATAAATTTACAATATATTCAACTAATAACTAATTTAGTCATCACTTATATAATAATATTTAATAAGCTAACTAAATAAATCAAACTAGCATGTGTTTATAACATACACATTCAAATTACTTAAATTCAAAAGTGATAATATATTACAAATGACCCAAAAATAATAATTTATTTTCATCATATTGCCTAATCAACCTCATCTAAGTCAATTTTATCATCATGTTTATAATTTTGCAAACTTATTTCTTCATTAAAATTTTCTTCATCATCATTCGTCATTAACATTTACTATCTCTTCTTGTTCTTTTTATTTTAATAATTTTTTTATAAATTTTTTTTTAGCATTCTAGTTTCTTGGACTTATAACAATAATGATAAAAATAAAAATTTTATATTGTCAATTAATATTTTATTCATAGTATATAAAATAAATTTATAAATATTAAAGTGAAGGGTAAGTGTGTACTGTGTAGTTCAATTGTAGGAGAGAGAGGAAAAAAAACTTATGAATATGTTATTTTAATAGGCTAAATTAAGTAAACTAATAATTTTATGTTAAAAACAAGTCTAACAACTTGTTAGATTTGAATACAGGTACAAATTTTAACAAAAAATCTCATTTTAAAGCATTTGTCTATGTATCGTACGATACATACGATTTTACGATATGATACGATTCATACTATACGCATACTGTATCGTACGATTCATGAACACTTACGATACAGCGATACGATACGGAACTTTTTACATACGATACGATACGTATCGCATATCGTATGATACTGACAACTATGGATGTACCATCCAAAAAGTATTGAACTCCATCACAAACATCTATATCATATCATTCCTCAACTTATCTCCTTTTCCATAAAAACACTAATTTATGAAACAAACAACAAAGATATGCCTACGCATCAACAAAAAATTCAACATGATGTGGCCAGATATTATGACCCACAAGGCTTAATTGGATCAAGGAACAAGATTGGGGTTGATTAATGAGAAAGCAATATAAAAAAAAAATTTAAAAAAATTAAAAAGATTCTCACTTGGACCTAGATGCAGACAAGTTTTGGTTTAAAAAAAAAAAAAAGATTTGGGGATAGAAGTATAGAACCATGAATTTGATTATATCATGACAAACGTTGGAAAGTAGGTAATCCATAGAAAAGTAGCATTTGGTTCTAATCTTGCTCTTGCTTTAACTAGAGAAATTCCTTTTAATTTGTTTTTGTTTTTTTTTTTTGGATGGAATCCTTTTAACTTGTTGATCCATCATTAATGAAGTGAAAGGAATACCAAAGAGCCTTTGTTGCCATATCAAGATACGAATATGTATCTTTTGAATTTTATATAATTTGGATACCAATTACGAAATGCCAAACACACGTCACAATTTCATAATTTGTACAATTAGCTAGAGATTACGTATTTCAAACCCCCAAAAAGGAAAGAAATTACGTAAGATGGACACAATTGTCTTGCCGTTGGCTTGTGCATTCACTAAAAAAAAAAAAAAAAAAAAAAACTAGTTTTGTTTTGCTTCAATTTAGAAAGTGGTGAGACAATTACAACCTCCAAATAAAAAAACAACCTTATCTTCTTAACTTTCTAAGAAATGAGGAAACTATAGGAATGTAAAAGAGAGAAAGGTCGGGCCATGATGTCTAACCAGTAGGACCAGCACTAATGCCTGAACCTCTAATTCACTGTTATTGTCCTTGACATTGCAATGCTTTACTGGACCCATTCTTATCTTCTTCTCTCCTTTTATAATTGGTGATGAGACATGCTGCACATTTGTCTGTCTTCAACCCAAAACGTACCCTCCATCCTGCTCTTGCAATAAATGAAGCGTCATGAATAATACGGAGGAAGAGGAACTCTTTAACTTTGCTGGACCCAACCACATTATTATGAATTAATAGTAAGTGCCACACTAGCATTTTAGAGGAGATTTGACATTACATTGTCTTTTTAGTTTTATAAAAGAGCAAAACTTATGGCCTGTTTAGATGGAAGGGAAGGAAGAAGGAAGTAGAGTAGAATTGGCTAAAAATAAACTAATTTTGTGCTAAATCTACTCTACTCTACTCTACTCCCCCTCCCTCTCCTTCAATCCAAATGGACTATTAAGTACAATACTTAAAAATTGTTTCTTAGGTTCATTTCTTATAATTCTGCCATGTGGCTTTTTTTTTTTTTGATGAAAACATATTTTTTAAATTAAATAGCCACATAACAAAATCTTAAAAGAAGAACCTAAAAACACCACTTACGGTACTTTACATAAATTTCATCCTTTGTCCTTTATAGAATATATAGATGAAGTGATACTACTTTCCTGTCGTTATACTTATAACAACCATCACCCTAAACATTATAGATCAAGCTCACGAGAAAAATGAAATGAAGCCACTTTCTTTTACAATCCATTAATTCAGACCAAGCTCATTATTTGGAAAGCTTTCCAGCGCACAGGTTTTAGAGGGCCTGAGATCAAGCTGGCCTAAGTTAGAACAAGGATTAAAACACACGATGTCTTAAATTTATTGCACGGAGCAATCACCAGTTTTGCAAAATATTAGTAACAAAATGGGATGCATAGCCGTATATTAAAATCAGGTAATCACGTTGATTTAAGGGGAAAAAAGTGTTACAACTGTGTTATGAAAGCTACCTCCTGCACAAGGCCTTGAAGGCTACATCAAGATCTAAAAGTACAATTCCATATGGTATCATAGACCACACACCCCCATATGCCTTGAAGGCTACATCAAGCTCTAAAAGTACAATTCTATGTTTTTTGATAAACGAAGTTCAATTCTATGTGGTATCATAGACCACACACACACATGCCTAGAAGGCTTACATCAAGCTCTAAAAGTGCAATTTTATGTGGCATCATAGGCAACCCAAAGGGAGAGAGAGATGATTAATGATAAGGGGACTCATAGATTGAAAATTCAAGGTTTCCAGGCTTCCAGCAGGAAACAGTCCTAAGTTACATTACAAAAATGCAATATCAGAGAAAAAGGGAAGACATGACAATCTCTCGAACCGCTCAAGGTTTCCATATGCGAGCGGTCCTTAATTACATTTTCAAATGCATTGGCCCATGAATAGGTAGGTTCCATATGAGAGTGGTCTCTCATTACATTTTCAAATGCAGTGCCCTATGAATAGGTATTCATCCGATGTATATATTTATTTACATTATCATATTCATTCATACCTCACCTGACTCACATAATACAACATTTCAGCACTGGACCCTTTTGATCCGCCCTTCCCTCTTCATTGCCTGAAAGACAATCAGACATTAGCTTCCTACTTCTAGATAACATATATCAAGATTATTCATCAAATCAGTAGAAACAGTGTCCAGCTGCCCTTTCAGTCTGATACCTTCCCATCCCAACCTAGCTACTAGAAGAGTTGAACATACACATCATGAGGAATCACCCTCTCAACCAACAAACATCAGATCAAACCCACATTTGAACCCCTCTGACCAGTAGACAGGCCACAGCCAAGTGTCAATGCTACTCTAACCTGATCAGTGCCACTTCATATATAGGTCTACATCAGTGTCTCATTGTACACTTTCTCTATGAGTCAATCTCCACAGTATCACAAACTCAATTGGGTACTTAGGAGTTAGGGCAATCAACCAATTTGGATGATTCAACCCTCTTCAGCAACAAACACACAAGCAAATTCTCTCTCCCCCCTCCCCATCATGATGGGCCAATTTTTGTAAAGACAGAAGAAAATCAGACCAAATTGTATCATAAAAGGTGTTGATGTACTATAATGAAATTGATATTGAAGGTTGATCAATCTTCGTAGGGTACATCAACACCGCTATGTACTATGTAGTAATCATATTGTACTATAATGAAAGCAAAGGATAAGCCAGCATTAATCAATAAAAAATGAAAACACCTTCAGGAGGCTGAGCTAGCTTCCGATTTTGGGGAGACGTCATTTCTTTCTTTAGTTGAGTCAATATATCCTCCATTGTATGCTCCCTTTGCCAATTAGCAAGCATTGGAAATAGGCTAGGTTCAACCTGGTAATTTGACCACCCATGAGCTTATTTTCAATCTTTCGATAACAAGTAAAACTTAAAGTGCCTTAAAGAGTCTTCAACTTACCACTCCAGTTTCCTGATTGACACAAGTCATGTTTATCCGGGTTTGGAACCTAACAGTTGGTGGGTTATCTGGATAATCCTTCCCACAAAACAGTTTCAACTGGTAGATTCTCCCTTCATGAACAGTCTGAAAGCAACATGATTTACAAATCATCAATTCTTTTCCTTATAAGAAATAATGGTGAAAGTCAGACACATATAATGTTGATCAGCAGAAATGTCAGGTCTTAAATTCAAAAGGAGAGAAATTGAATATAAAATCTGAATCATTCTCAGTTCTAGTGGAACTATCTCACAACCATACTGCAACTAAGGCATACCAATGTATTCAGGACAATGCTGGAATTACCTAACTATGACCAGAACTTAGAGACACATGACTGAGATGTGTTGGGCATGCAAGCACACTATAAAAAGAAGGTAATAAAAATATATTTTTTGTTGTTTTTGTCAAAAGTTTTGACTGCATTGAAAGGTAGCTGTATATTGCAAGATAATGATTAAAAGGATATCAAGGTTCTGAACATTGCCATTGGCATGCATTGCAGAAATATTAATATCTACTGCTTAAAAAACAATGGAATTTTGTAGTTTATTACTCATTGATACTTTGTAATTGTCAATTGCTATAAGGAGACCAACACCTGATCGTGATTAGAGATTCCCATGACTAATATACCAGAGAAGTCCCAAAACAGAATGGTAAAAAGAAGGGAGTTGAGCTTGGATAGAAAAAACTAGGGCATGTTGTCAAGCTGCAAAAGAGATTTTAACTATTCAAAATGACATTTACTTTAGCATGAGACATGAGTTGAACCTAAGAGCAATTGCAACCCAACCTAATTACTTTACCATGTGGGCTGACACCCACAGGTCTTTTCAAAGTGACAATTTTTGCTGCATTAAGAGATACTCTTCAAAGCACAACCGTACAAACATTCTTGAAAATCAATTTTATATGATAATGTTCTAAGAAACAGGTGTTTCAATGGGGAGCACCAACCTGGATTGGACACATGGAGTAATATCTAAAAATAATTGATGATAGATCATATTCCTTATTTTCTATGTTTTCACCCTCAAATATTTGTAAATCACTAGCTCTCTCAATGGGCTATTAGTCAGCCAGTCTACTATGGCCTTCCTGAAGGCTCAAGGGGTTCAAGGGGTATTTCTTTTCCTTGGCAGTGCATTTGGGAAGCAAAGGTGCCTCGTAAGGCCTCTTTTTTAACATGGACAGCAGCTCTGGGTAATATATTGATTGTTGATAATTTACAGAAGTGACACATTTGATTTTGGCTTGGTGTTGCATGAGTAAATGGTGGAGAGACACTGGAGCATTTCTTGCTTCATTGTTCTGTAGCTAGAGATTTGGAACTCTTGTGTTTTCTTTATTTAAATTATTTTGGGTTATGCCAAAGAAGGTAGTTCAAATGTTGGCTTATTGGCAAGGAAGGAAATCATAGGAATGTAAATTTTGGATGGCTGCTCCTTGACCTTTATGTGTTTAATACACTACATGGCAAGAAAGTAATAGTAGGACCTTTGATTGTGTAGAATGTCCTATTTGTTTTATTAAACAGTCTTTGTTACAATCTTTACGATTGAATGAATGCATTAGGCAACATCCCTATTGTATGTTTTCTAGAATTATAAGATTCTTTGAATCTCCGATTGTAATTATTTAAACGAGTTAGTAACACCCCATGTAATCCAACTAGTTCTTTTTTTAATAAATGGTTCCTATTCATAAAAAAACCAATGCATTCTAATACCAAAGTGCCAGAGTTGGCAGCATGAATCAGCTTATCCCTCCAGTCCAATATAATTCATGCATGTGTAAGAACTATTCTCAGTTTCCTTGTCTAGTCCATTAAAGATGCCAAAGTTTTACATTATTTTCTGATAATAGAGATATTTTTCCCCAAGGGGAGGATGAAGGGGAGATTAAAACCAATTCCCTCTGCTTCATGAGACACGTCTCCAGCTGATTATACTACTGAAGGGTTATTTCACATTTTGAAGATCAATCTACCACTCTACTTCTAAATGATTATAATTAACATGTCAACAGTTACTTTGTTAAACGAAGTACTCTATTTGAAAGATGGTCACTGGTGACTAGGACCTATCACAATATTTTTTTAAATAATTAGGAAGGCAGCACACACACACAAATGTACAAAAACTATATAGAAAGAATGGGAAAAGAAAAGAAGGGAAAAGTAAAGAAAAAAAAAAATCCTACATTTGGGGGACCAATAATAGTCCCTGTCCATGATTGCATATAGATATCATCCGCATCATCCATTCCGTAGCTTACAGTTCCATCCCCAATTCCTTTTTCACCTCTCTCGAGCTCTTCTAGTAATCTGAAATTCCTAGGAACTGCAATGGCCACAAATTTCAATCACATAATTATAATCCAGCTATGCGTGTTATCTTAAAAGATGCAAGATCAAACAAAATTTACCAATTATATGGTTGTACTGACTGATGAAGACTGTCAAATTACACATTTGTTCCAGTTTTCAGAAAGAAGAAGGCAAAAAAAAAAAATAAATAAATAAAAAGGAAGTGTTTAGATGCTACATACAGGTTCAATTACATAAAATTTATATTGGTTCACTACCATCACAAAAGAATCGTCTCTCTCTCTCTCTCACACACACACATATCTATATTTTAGATGTAATTGCACTCAAGACTCTTGAGTTATGGGAAAAGCATCTCTGAAATAGTTATAAGAGATTATGCACTACCATTACATAAGCTACAAAAAGACAATTTTTCATACAATTTTCAACAATAATTTGAAAACTATTGATGGAAAACTCTGTGACATGGCCATAAAAGTCTCACTACCATTGTGTTTGTAACAATTGGAAATGGAGAGTTCTTCAATAACATTCTCTACAATACTTCAAAATGTAGAGTCAAGCTACCTACACCATTTTTTGGTTTTAAATATCCGATTCCACCTTACAGTGACCAAAAGTTTTTTAGAAACTGACGATATATCATCTATGGAAAGGCATTCTCACTACAAAGAGAGTTGATGGATAAAAATTCCCTTGATTCCAGTGTTTCTCAAATGTTAGCTACGATGCTCATTCAACACATGTTTTCCAAAATGTGTAGCACCAGATATCAACCACCATCATGATGTGCATACTGAGTAACAAAAGGTAATAAACTCCTATTTAGCCATTCTGGTGGGACAGCATCTACAGATTGAAATTCTTAGAGACTCTTCATTTAACCTAGAAATGTCATCCACGTACCCCGCCCCCCTCTTTAACCTTGTTTCTCCACTATCCTCCTAAAGAAAGTACGCAAAATAGGCTCCTCAACCCATAGCTCCCCTGTCAACACACAATTACAAATTGATACATCATATGAGAAGCACTTGGCTGGCATATTTGGTGCCATCTAACCTAGCAAGAATGGTAAAACAACAGCATCTTGATATGTAGGCTCAACCATCTGATTCCTTCATTTTCAAGTTACCTGTTATTTGCTGCTACATACTCTTGGTCAAACATAAAATAGGATTACATAGTAACATCTTTCAAGTCAAATGTAATATCTTTTTCTAGATCAACTTGCACCTCCTCCCCTTACAAGGTGTTTTTTTTTTTTTTTTTGGATAAGTAAGAAGAAAATATTATTAATAAAGGAATAGCATGAAAAATACAAAGAGTTCACGGTAGTGAACAAAGAAAAATAAGGAACAAAAAGACACAAGCGGCCACAAGCAGCCACTAAGCTATTCTAATAGACGAAAGAAAATCCATAAGGGTAAAACAATCCGAGAGACCCCAACACCGAGACCAATCAAAGAGGGTCCGTTGGCATAAATCTAATAACTGAACCACAGTTTTCCCCTTATCCTCAAAAAAACGCCGATTCCGTTCAATCCAAATAGTCCACATTAAACAGTCTGGAACAAAATTCCAAAAATCGGAACTATGCTTCCCAAGCCAATGATACCAACAAAATAATAAGTCCACTACTGAACCTGACACGACCCAATCAATCCCAAACAACCGAAGCATATACATCCACAAAGAATGAGCTATCGGACAAAAAAGTAACAGGTGATCTACAAATTCCGCATTACAACAACACATACAACAACGATTTGCCAAAGGGTGACTAGTGACCACGAAGCATAAGGTTATCCAAAGTTAAAATCTGACCATGAGCTATTGTCCGCATAAAGAATGCCACCCTTTTAGGAACCTTGACTTTCCAAATGCCCTTCCAAGGGAAAGTAGAAGGAGCTGCATTTCGAATCTTATGATAAAAAGACCGAATGTCAAACTTCCCACTTCCATTAAGACCCCAACAAAGCCTGTCACACCCTCCACCCCTAGGAATCCGGGTTTGGATGAAATGAAGTACGGAGTAGGAAGTTGCTAACTCCCAATCATTAATTTCCCTATAAAATCTTAAACTCCACACTCTGTCATTATCACCCACTGGAGGGCTTAACACTTCAGAAATACAAGCTTCCTTATTGGCTGAACACATAAATAACTGAGGATAAAGAATTTTAAGAGGATCATCCCCAGTCCACTTATCATGCCAAAAAAGAATACGAGAACCATCCACCACCACAAAAGACAAAATAAGGTCATGGGTTCAAGGCCCATTGGGTGTGTGTGTGTAACTTACCAAAATTTTTTTTTTTTGATAAGATGTCAAATGTAATATTTGGTTCCCTTATATTACGCACAGAAAGAAAACTTGCTGAAACCAACCTATGTTTAAGTTTTAGAGCTAGGTTTTAAACAATAAGAGGAAGAGCTAGCACACATAAGCTTCAAGCTCAAAGATTGGGACAAGTTTATTATCCAATTTCCATCATATCTTTCAACTTGAAGTATACTTGACCAACTAACTGAGGTTAACCATTTTCTAATCTGGAAAATTATATATTTCTCTTTTTTGACAACAGAAAATATTTTTGAGCTCAAGCACAAACTACAAATGAAATTTAAGGAAAGTATATATAATAAAAAGAAAATTGATCTCAACATTTAAGTCTAGGATAAACCAACCTATATCAACAATTTAGGCAATATTCACAAAGCAAACTAAAGTTAATCTGGAAACTCTAGAAGCAATGCACCAACATCAACTCTAGACAGACATTAGAAATGCATTGCCATAATGCACAAAAATAACATTAAAATATTAATGTGTGAAAAAGAAAAAGGAAAGAGAAAGGAATAATACATATATTCCAGGTTGGATTAAAAAAATTTCATCTTTTCATTTATATATATAATTTAATCTATTAACCACAGCCATTAATTCAATTACAAACTAATGAATTGGAATTCATCATCTCTCCCTGACCCTGCAGAAGTAGGACTTCTTTGTGCATGGAGTACGACCTCTTACTATGGCAGAACTGGTTTGGAAGATTGGTAGCTTTTCCCTACGTAAACAGGGGCTGGTGTTGTTCAAACCCCAGTGCCAAGGCACCACAAAAAGCTTGGAATCATTTGGTTATCCCTCTATCCTTGTTGTGGAATGGACTTTAGGGAGGGAGAAGAATCGTTGAACTTTTGAAGACGTGGAAAACTCAGTGGTTCAACTAAAGACGTATTTCACTAAATCATGTTTTAAAGGTCTTGTGCGTTGGGTTATAATGTTTCTCATTCTTTTTTAGATTTCATTAATTCCCTTTCATTTCGATTGTAATTTGTATTTGATGTAATCTTTTAGGCTATCTTACGTATACATCCTACGTACATGAGGCCAAGATCCTTGTAACTCAGTGGCATTGCCTGGTTTCCTTTCCTTTATAAAGAGAACCAAAATTCAAAGTAAATTACTATAGCAACAATAATAAAGACCATAACCCAAAGCAAACACATCCAACAGTCATTACCCAACAGATGCATATCTTCTTCTTCTTCTTCTTTTTTGATAAGTAACAGGTGCATATCTTCTAATCAATGCAAGTAAAAACCAACTCCAAAAAAAAAAAAAAAAAAAAAAAATCAGCTTATACAATTTATTCTATAAACAGGGTGAGATGCATTCTGTTCTTGTAGCACATATTAGGCTTCACAATTTATCCTAGAAATGTTGTGTTTGGTCAACAACAGCACAATAATTTGATGTGATTCCATTCCAAATAGCAAAACTTACATGTTTAACAAACACAGCTTCCCCCACATTTGTTATTTGTTGCTCATACGTTTTTCCTTTCTTAGTGCTTCTTTCACTTTTAAAGGCCAGAAATGGTTGAATCAATCACCACATAATTGAGATTGTGCCTCAAAATGCGGTACACGAAAACACAATCAAAGTCTTATACAATATAATAGAACCACGACTTCATTCTCATTTTCAATTACTCAAAGCCCCCTTCCCCCAGCCAAAAAAAAAATGGAGTTTTCCTCCAAGCCGTTAGGAAAGTTCCTCCAACCCACTTTGTGACAATCGCATGATCCACTTAATAATCATGTTGATTGTTTAAATGATTTAATGATTCATGTGATTTCATATACATGGTTGATCCTCCGAACCGCCATGCCACGCATTAGGAGCACCAACCCAGTTCGGAGGAACACCTCATCCAAATTTTTTTTTAAAAAATGAAGAATTTCGATACCCAATGTTTAATAAATGAAATTGATCAGGTTCATATAGAAGCAACCCCTAAATTGCAACATCAAAATTCAAATCCCAAACTTGAAAGCCTAAGCATTTTCCAAAACTCAACAAAGGAGAAATGAAATTCTTCAAACCCAAATCAAACTAAGAAAACCCATGTTTCAGAAAACCCCAATAGAAACCCAACCCCTATATTCTACAATCTACAGCAACAAACAATGCCAACAAAGATCCCACAAAAACTCACTCACACACAAAGACATAAACCAAAAAAAAAAAAAAAATCGCAATAATAATAATAAGAATCATCATAAAATTAAAACAACCCATAAAAGATTACAAGAAAGCAAAAAAGAATCTAGCTTTAGAAAGCTCACCGACAACACTGGATCCCTCAGAGCCCATTTGAGCCACAGCTAGCTAGGGTTTCTGAATTGTAGAGAGAGAGAGAGAGAGAGAGATGGGTTGTTATAAAGATTGGAAGAGAAGTCCAACTACTCCTCGCACTGCTCACATCACAAAGTCTCTCAATTTCCTCCCTCTCTACACTTCTACACTTGGAAGGATCAAAAGCATTTTATTCCCTGTTCCACACTCTACTTGTTCTTATTCTGCACCTCTCTCTCACACCCGTTGGATTAGGATACCATTCGAAAATTCCTGTCCTGGTCTTCATGCATTTTCTTTTCTTACCATTAAACAAAATGGTTTTTTTTTTTTTTTTTACTATCACATTACCATTAAACAGGTGAAATTTCTTTTTCTTTTTTTGAGAAATTCTGTTCTTTATTCAAAGAAATTATAGAGTTGTAAAATAATTGATAAAAAAATGGGTAAAATACTATTTTAGTCCGTAAATTTTATTAAAAGTATACTTTTCGTCTTTAAACTTTCAATTTTTTTTTTTATACTTAAATTTTGTAAAGAGCTTTTCAAAATAGTTTAGAGATAAAAATAGAGATAATTTTATTTATTTATTATAAACGAAATACAAACTTTTGATAAAGTTTAAAGACTAAAAATAAAACATTTTCAATAGTTTAGGGGTGAAAAATAAAATTTTCAAAGTTTACAAGTTTATGGATGGAAAAGCAAACTTATAGTAAAGTTTAGAAACCAAAATAATATTTTACCCTAAAAATATTAAATCATATGGTTTTATTTGAATAATAATCATACTTTCCTTCAATTATGCACATTATTTGTGGGCTTTTAAAGTATTTTTCTTTTAAACTTAGTCGGGGACGTTTTGAGACAAGGGCCGAAAATACGAAAATAGCCCAAATCTCCCCTTAGGTTCTTTAGAAGTGTTTATTTGTGGAGAATCAAACTCAAAATTCACAATATACAAAACAAAGGCTAATGGTGCTTTGACAAGAGAGAATCAAAATGCTAATAACAAAAGTGCAGAAAAAGTAAAAAAACATAACAGGTCTGAAACTTCGACCCATAGTCACCGAGAAGAGGAAATTGAGAGAGGTCGTGAGGAAGAGAGGGAATGTTCCCTTGTACCCATATTTCCACCCCTAAGGTTCAGAATTGTGAGAATGTTTCCTAGCTCAGTGGGTTTTGGCTCTCAAGTTTCAGCTTTATGAGGAAAACGTGGTTCAACAGGTTTGAAACTTCGACCCACAGTCACCCAAAAGAGGAAATTGAGGGAGGTCGTGAGGAAGAGAGGGAAGGTTCCCCTGTACCCATATTTCCATCCCCAAGCTTTGGAATTGTGAGATTGTTGACTGGCTAAATGAGTTTTTGCTCTGAAGTTTTAGGTATATGGGTAGAACGTGGTTGGTCCATTTTGAATCCGATTGGGGCCTTTTGTATTGAACTTGGGGTGCTCTAAGTGATTGGTTTTTGGTCAATAGAAGAGGCTTTGAACCCCAAGGTCTCAATCAAAGAGGTTATGATCATATTTGCTTTAATTGGGTAAAAGAGTTGGCTTGCTTTTTACATGATTTTGGAAATAAAGTGGCTGACTCCATTAGCTATTCTTTCCTTGTCATTGTAGGCTTTTGACAGCTGCATTTGGCTATAATAGGCTAGCTAATTAGTTTAGGGTCAGCTGTGTTTTTTGGGTGGAAAAGAAAATATGATAGCAAAATTAGGTTAGGGCAGAAACTTTGGGCCACAGTCACCCAGAGCATAAAAGCTCTTTTGAGGTGGAAATTTTGGGTACAAAACCTCCTCCATAAGCCTGAGGTACTACTAGCGTCCCTTACCCACTTGGTAGCACGCATGGGCTGGACTCATGCAAAAGGTCCGAAAAGAACCAACCCATACCCTCCAAACCACACTTCCTCAATTTTCCCCATATGTCGCATGAGCTTGGGCCATACTTAAAAGAATAAATAAAATATAATACATGAATTGAGTCCATAAGGAAGTCGAGCTTGGTTGAATCGAGCTTGTACGAAATGTGTCGCGAAAATGGGTATCAACAAACTTCAAGTAAATATTAAAAAAGATCAATTCAAGATTTCTATTATATATATATATATATATTTATATTTATATATAAATATTAAAATTTATATTTGAATAATTTTCTAAATAATATTATTTTATTAATTTCTATTTTGGTGTGCTTGCATATTTATGTTTAAATTTAATACTGTATTGTTTTTTTTATGTGATTCTTTAATTTCTTTTATATATTTTTAAAAATAAATCAATTATTAATCCAATAGGTGAACTAGTGAACCATCATGCCTCTCTTGACAATTTAATGAATAGTTCGAATTTGGTAACTATAGTGAATATGCGCGCTCAACTATAATAATCTTATGGGTAAATTGCAAAATACATTCTTGAAATTTGGGGTTGATTGGATTTTACACCCTGAAATTTGAGAAATTAGATTTCACACTCTGAAGTTTCACTCCGTTAGCAAAACTCAACCCTTCGTTAGTGACTTGCATATGTGGCTGTTAAGTGACACACTGGCATGCTGATGTGTAATATTTTTGCCAAATCAACTCTACAAAACGACACTGTTTCAAAGAAAACAAAAGCACTAGCACATTGAAACGGCACCATTTCACCCAAACTCAAAACACAAAACCATTCGTTTCTCCTCTTTCCAATTCTCTCTCTCTAGCTGGTCTCTCTCTTCTGCTAGCCAGTTTTGCATCCTAGGTGACTGTGCATCTTGGTTGAAATGTTTAGATGTTGGAATAACTAAAAAATATATTTAAGTACTAAGTAATTTTGTTGATTTGAGAGTACTTTTATTATTACCTTTCATGTCTCTCTCTCCCACATAGACATGCACATCTGGGGTTTGCTTTTACATTGTTGTTTTTTAGCATAGTTGTTTACTAACCCATGTGTGACTTTATGCCAATTACTCAATTTTGTTGTCTAAGTATCAATCTTTTGGCTTTTTTTTGAGCTTTCTGTCGTGTGCTGTCTCGGCAGAAAAAAAAAAGTGGGTTGAAGAGGGCTTGCTTTTGATTTTGATTTCTTGATGCTTCAAACCAACTAGGTAGTTCCTTAGCTTTAACCATTAGTTGGGTAGAAGAGAGAGACCAGTTGGAGAGAAAGAGAAGAGAAACTCACTGTCATTGTCTCAGACCCAAACTGGAGCCATCTCCGATGGAGTTGAAGGTTGGGTTCGTGGCTTAGCAAGTTTGGTTTAGGGATCTTGGGAATTAGAAACAATGTGCTAAAATGGGTCGTAAGTCGTAAGAGTAATGGCTTTGTGTTTTGAGTTTGGGCGAAACAGTGCCATCTCAATCTACCAATGACTTTACTTTCTTTGAAACGGTGTTGTAGAGTTAATTTGGCAAAAAAATAAAAAAATTACACATCAACATGTCAACTTGTCACTTAGCAACCATATGCAAGTCACTAACAGAGGTTTGACTTGCTAATGGAATGAAACTTTAGGGAGTAAAATCTAACTTCTCAAATTTCAGGGTGTAAAATATAAGCAACCCCAAACTTTAAGGGTGTACTTTGCAATTTATCCTAATTATTTGGAAAATTATTTCATTTTCTATTTGAATTTTTTAGGAAAAGAATCATGTTTTTTAAATTAATTACTTTTAAAACAAGGAGCATAGTTAGTAGAATTTGTCAGCTTTAAAATAAAAACGTATGTTTCAAAAATTTGACACAAAAACATGAAAACAAAGATAGAATGAAACATATATAGTATGAGTATTTATTCTTAAAGATCTCGTGACAAAAATGTACAAAAACGCTTGCCATATATATATATATATATTTAAAAGTAAAATAAAATAAAACTTGTTTCACGATCATGTACAAAATTCTCAACAATTTAATTTGAAAGGATTGAGTTTAAGTTACATCTGGTGTAACTTTAAACGATGTTACACCACTCAATATTTTTTAATTGAATACGAATTTTAACAAATGAACCGTTGGATTATATTATTTTCGTACATTTTCCATGCTTGCAAAATTTCAAGATGATTAAATATCAATAGTCATGTCATCAATCAATTATTTGAATTCAAGTTTTTGTAGTTTAAAATAATGTATAAAAGATAAAAGGAGTTTTATTGTATTCTTTCATTGTAAAGAGTCATACAGAGGATTGTACTTATGTATATACAAATTAATATAAATTGATAATTTGTTACACTATTTTGTGACTGTGTGATTTATCTTTTTACGAATTTTGTGTGTACACTATCTTTTATGAAAGATCTACATTATTTATTACATAATCATTAATATTTTCAACCACTTCATCTAATGTGTCATCTTCGTATCTTGTTCTTGATCAACATATTTGGAAAGCTCATTAAGTTTATCAAGATCAATCAAATCCAAGTCTTGAGATTCTAAGGTGTTAAATTTATTCATCATCGTCATGTTTATTCTTACCAAATAAGGCAACATCTTAGGAACCAACTTGTTTCTCTACTTTTGTTTGTGCTACTTTGAATACACTCTTGACTCCACTAATGTTCACATGATAAAGAATCTACAAGGTTGCCTCAAAATTTTAATGGCATGCTTATGTAAGATTGGAAGACTATCTTCATTCTTCACAATAATTCCATCATATTCCTATAAATGAAGTAACAATTACTATAAATGCATAAAATTAACCAAGAAATAATTATTTAAATATTAATATTATATTAAAGTCAATTAAAGTAGAAAGAATGAAAAAAAAAGCAATGAAATAGTAAAAATAACATTAATAGTATTAAAAAAAAAGGTATGTCAATTAAGGAAATAACATAAAGTATGGCTTTTGTTGGAGGCCCTTTTTTTGTCATTTGTCAGACTCATGTTTTAGTTGTAAGACTTGGGCTCTTCAAGGTTATAATAGAGTTATGGGTGGAGTTGAGTTTGATTTCACCACGAAAAATAGATCCAGTTTACAGAACCAATATGTGCACAAACAGCAATTAATATAAACAACTAGGTAGGAAAAATACATATAAATGCATATAAAGGAACTAAGAGAGTTAGAGAGAAAAATGAGTATTTCAATGGATTTTATTCTTCCATGAAACCCAAAATACTGGTTCCCAGAGCCACATGACCTTTAATCCGTGGAACCCAAAATATCGGTTCCCAGAGCCACAAGGCCTTTAATCCGTGGAATCCAAAATATCGGTTCTTAAAGTCACAGGGCAAATCCAAAATACCGGTTCCCAAAGTCACAAGGCATTTACTCTGTGGAACCCAAGATGTTGGTTCTCAAAGCCACAACGCCCTTCAATCATGGAACCCAAAATACTAGTTCCTAGCTTCGTGGAAACCTTTCTCTAATTCCTAGTGTCGTGGAACCTTTCTACACGTTTCGCTATGCAATGGGTTTTTTTCTTTTCCTCTACTATTGCAAGTTTTGCACATCAACAGCACTATAATCCAAATATTCTCAAGTAAATGTTAAGTTAGAATATATATATATATATATATATATATATATATGAGTTAAATTCAAGTTACACCACCCAATAACTTATTATTAAATTCATATTTTGGAAATCTTACTTTTGGATTACATGTTTTATATGTTCTTAATATGTATGTCAATTTTCATGCTAATTGGATGTTATTTACCATTGCATCCATAAACTCATTTTTTATGCATTATTTTAAACTACAAAAATCTAAATTTAAACAATTGATTGATGACATGACTATTGATATTCGATCACCTGAAAATTTTGCAAGCATGGAGAATATATGAAGATAATGTAATCTAACAGTGGATTTGTCAAAATTGTCATTCTTTTAAAAAATATTGAGTGGTGTAACATTGTTTAAAGTTACACCAGGTGTAAATATATATATATATATATATATATATATTTATATATAAACTTCATAAAACGGGTTGGCCACAGAGTTTTCGACCTTAACTCTCGCAGACTTAATGCTTTGACCCAAGGTTGCTCAAGACTTGGGAGGTTTTAGACTTGAATCAAAGTGGTTTTGTTTAGACATCTCCCTCCAAGAGATTCAGGTGAGGAAGGTTTAGTGGGAGAGAGGAAATTCCTATTGGCGCATGTTGACATTACTCTACATGATAGTTTCCTTCCCTCATTTTCTTTACTTTCCCTACTTTCTGCATGTGTTGCTAGGTTTTGCTTTTGGGTTGGTTCCCCTATTGGTTGTGTTGTTGTTTTCCCCTTTTATCATTCTCTTTTGGTTCCTCAATTTTCACTCCGCTGACCCATCCCTCTTGACATCCCTATCTCAATAGACCTCCTTTCTCTATTTTGGGTTTTATAACCATAAAAGATTTCTTTGGTTCTATTATAGATATCACGGTTCTATGGTCATTGGATGGCTCTCGATTTCAACAAAAGTTCTCTATTTTCTCTACTAGCATGCACCTTAAGATGACTACATTTTTACCCATTAATTATGGACACTTTCCTTAGTGAAAGCTTCCCCTAAAGGACTGTGGTGGAACACCACAAATAAGAATCTTCCTCCCCTTCAGCCAAACCATAATGCCATGATTCTCACAAAAGTGGGTCTCCTCTATATGTTTAGGATATAAATGGTAGAACCCATTAACTTACTCCATTTTACACATTGGTTTCTTTAGGGATTCCTTTATGATATTTTTATTGAGATGCTCAGCCCTTGGATTGACTCCAATTAATTAATTCAATTACCTAAATTGATTAATTAGGTCAAATTATATGCACTAACGTGAAGTAACGAACAAAATCACAATTCTAATATAGGGTGTAGCGAAAATTAATTATATTTGACATAGTGATTTGTTAACTAATGGGAGAAACCTTCACAAGGCAAAAATCCCACTGGATGAATTTCAGGTCATTACTCCCAAGAATTCATTAATCAAGAATCAAGCGATTATAAGTACAATGAATCTTACCCTCTTAATCTATCCCAAAGCACCTACCTACAATAGAATCCTTACACTAATCTCCAATTAGACTTGATCTTATAGAGAGTTCTTCAATTGCACAAATCTCCAATCTGAGATTGACTCCCAACAACTTAAAGCTTGTTGTTGGATGCAAAGTTCTTCACTACACACTTGTAGAAGAGAAAGCAACTTGGTTACAAAACCCTAAAGCATATAAGAATGCAGTAACTTTACAAGAAGTATGTAGATTCTTTATGTGAGTCTCTGTGTATGATGATGGCAATAAAATAAAGTTTTCATATCATCTAGTAGGTTAGAGAATGAAACCCTAGAAAAGCATTGTCATCATAGGCCAAAAAACAGATCTGAGAATTTTGGATCTATGAAACTTGAAGATCGAGAGGTATTGAGGTTCATTAATTTTCAATAGAAGCAAGTATCGAGCCACCAGTTTTAAGCTTTTCACACTTGTTTCTTTGTGCAATCTTCATGTGTTCAATACTACCACTTGAAAAGCCTTTTCAAGGTACTTCAAAATATTTTTGAATCTACTTAGAACTACCCAAATATAAGTGAAGTATGTTTTGTCACAGAATATGCCAATTGCATAAAAATAAGACCTTAACGGAGTTTTCTATAGAGGTTCTTGACAACAAATTGAATTTCTAGACGAAATAAGGTAGCAAAACAATGCTAAGGCATCAAAATGACCATCAATATAATTCTAATATCCAGGTTACACTCAACATTAATTAAAAGGTAAAATGGAATACTAAATGCAAAGAAGTTACAATCTTACAATTACATATCAGAAATGATGATGCATATAAGTATGTCCCTATCATGAGGACTTGATTAAAACATTGGGGCCCTCAAAGGGGCTGCTTTCCTCCTTAGTTTCCTCCTTTTGGATGATTCTGCGAGGTATTTTCTGTCTCCAAATGTTACATTGTCTAGGTCTTCATTTTTCTCATTGGTTTGATTATTATGTAAGGCTAAAACCTGTCAACAATTAGAAGAATGATGATGAGCATATATGTGGCTAGTTTATATAGGCATCAATTGTTACTATTTATATAGGCATCAATTGAGTTATGGGTTAGTGAGAGTAGACGGTTGATATTTGGCTTAGGGTTTTTATTCTCTAACCTCACTGTTTTTTCATTGATTATTTCACATTCAACTGGTAAAGTCTCTGATGGTTGTATAAGAGATTTGTGGTTCAATCCCCGCCTATACCAAAAACTGATTGATGTCTTGGTTTGATGATAAAGAACTATCATCAGGAGCGGACGCCATAGGTTGAAACTCTCTCAAAAAAAAAAAAAAAATTTATGTGTTAAAATGTTTACATTCTCTTGCCAATTGAGAATAACCTAACTAGTGTAAAAGGATATTTTATCTTTGAGTTATATTTGCCATTGGCGGCTCCACCTCTAAGCTAGGGTGGTCATAGGACCATCCTGACTTGCAAATAAATGTATATATATTTGCCACAAAAAAAAAAAAAAAATTATACTAAGCTAACCTATTGTGACCACCCTAATAAAAATATTGAACACCGTAACTTGAAAATCACAAGAATTTGAGTTCAACAAAAATAAGAGTAATGATACATCTACAACAATTTCACAACAAATCTTATGTAGTAAATAATTGCTAATTTTAATTTAGGCCCAACACTAACATCACTTTTAAACCTACTAATAACAACTTGTCGTATAAGGTTTGTTGTGAAAATGTTGTGGACGTAACATTACTCCAAAAATAATTTTGGCCTCCAAACGTAAAAAAGCTTAATAACAACAAAAAAATTAGCCAAAAGAAAAAATCCCAAATAAAAACAAGACTAAACGAAACAACGATGTGAACAAATTATTCAAAAAAAAGCCTATTTGAAAACAAAAAAATAAAAATCCTTAATTATTTAAATTTGTAATTCATTCAGCTCATTACATAAAAATAATCTATAATTTCATTTTTCCTTAAAAAAAAAGTACAAAAAAAAAATTGTATGTGATCGTGAATTCTCCTAAATGATTACTCTAAAAAAAATTCCTAAACCCGCCATTTTGTGATCTAGTTTTAGGAGTATGGTTGCTATGGCCGCAGGTTTAGGAGAAGTTGGTCCATCTTTTTACATTATTGAATGTTGCATTATGTGTATGAATTCTACAGAATTGCCAAAAAAAAAAAAAATCATCAAATGTTATGCACTGAAAGTACCAGTTGTGTAGGAGCTAGGACTCCCTCGAATAAAGTCTATTTTACCAAATTTGGAGACCTTGGTTCCCTCAAAGCAACCAAAATTCTATTATTTTTCTTCTATAAATATTTATTTTTTCTTTCAAAATATCTTGCATATTCCATACTTCTACAAACAGTCAGTACGTGGACAGTTAAATTTTTAGCGTTCTTTTCTGTGTGTTTGTATTTTCTTTTCTCTATTTTTTCCTATTTTATGTTTTGAGATCTTTACAAGCTAAAAATAGTCTTTAAAATTAACCATGTGTGGGAATGTGGGAAATGCTATTTGGAGAACTTTTTGCCCAGCACCCAGAGGCTTATTAGATGAACTGAGAAGTAAACAATTTGAAATCAA